>PVHP010012146.1:0-43637 GCA_004024765.1 Zapus hudsonius
TGCGGAAGAGGGGGCGGAAAGATTGTGAGAGCCTTGGTGGGGGAGATTATCCAGAGGCATGGCCAGGAGAACCTGGCTGATTACTAGGCTATCCATGGTCCCCTGTCACAAGGTCTGATCCAGACGACCCATGGAGGAGGTTATCCAGCGGAGTGGGGAGGGGAGGGCAGTGGGGAATTGGGGATAACAATTCATTGTTTGCCCACTAAATGTTGTAACTCATTATGGACAATAAAGTAAAAAAAAAAAAAAGAAAGTGAATCTTGTGGTGTGTGTGTGTGTGTGTGTGTGTGTGTGTGTGTGTGTGTGTGTGACAAAGTTCACGTTCAGAAGTCAGAGGGCAACTTCTCAGCTTTGGTCCTCACCTTCCACTTCATTGGAGGCAGGGTGTTGCCAGAACATCTAGCCCATAAACCTTTGTGGATTCTCCCGTAGCCATTTCCAATCTGCTGTAGACCTCCTGGGATTACAGAAGTTTTTGGCTTTCTACATTGAGTTTGGGGATCAAAACTAAGATACTCATGCTGGCACAGCGAATATTTTATCCACTGAGCCATGTCCTCAGCCCATAGAGAGTAAGTCTTTCAGGGCTGTTTGTCTCTGATGCATCTTCTGCAATAGAGCTATACAATGTGCTTGCATCATGACAGAACTGCCAGCAACAGGCAAAGGAAGAGGTACCAGTGTTCAAATAAAATTCTGCTTATTGATGCCAAAACTTGAATGTCAGGTTATTTTCACTTGTATCAACTAGAAGTTGTTTCCTTCAACAATTTAAAAGCAGTTTAGCTCATGGGCCATACAAAAAATAGGCACCGTGCTACCCATGAGCCCTGCGTGCAAAGTCAAAGGCAGGAAAGAGAGAAAACAATGTACCAGGCAATTATTAAAAAATGGAAAATTTACAATTTTACAATATATAACCAATATATAACCATATATAAAAATATATATCAATATGTGATATTTATATATCAATATAATAATGTAATATATATTATAACTATATGATCAATAGTTTTTTACTTGACAATTGTGTAATGCAAATTAAATTTAGTGTATTACAGGAAATGACATTTTCTGATGGGATTAGGTCTCATCAAATAACTCTTGAGGCTTCCTAACTGGCTGCTACTCTCCTAGCTGGTCTCTAGCTTCTCTTAAGCCCTGTTACAAGTTCTCCACACAGAGGCAACACAACTGTTAATCATATATACAAGTCATTTGTTCTCCCAAAAACAGGACAGAGATTTCCATTGCATTGAAAATAAGATACAAATGTCTTATCTTGCCCTTGGCCAACATCCTGTCCCCTCTGAGTGTCTCCAGGCAGCTTTACCAATCTGAGAACTCTCCAGTGCTTTGCACCAGCTACTCCATCAACCTGAAACAGTCCTTTCCAGTTCAGTGCATGGTCTTCCTTGAGAATTCAGAACTCAACTCAAATGTCTCCTGGTCAGAGAGGATGTCCCTGACCACCCAGTCTAGTGTAGTTCTCCCCTGACTCAGTTTCCATCACACAGTTCTGTCTTCATTATAGAACTGGACGTTATGTTATTATTTGCTAGTCATTTTTCTTACTTTTAACTTTTCCTGATTCCCTTAATCAAAAGGTCAGCATCTTTAGAACCAGGCAGTTTTCATTTAATCACCGTGGCATTTCCATTCTTAGAATGATATCTAAAATTCAGTGTTGTACATCACACCCTTGTTGAATGAATTGAAGAGCCAGCTAGGGGTGTATTATAGAAAAGTGTTATCAGTATTGTGCTACTATTTCACTAACATGGGCAATGAAGATGACTGTGCAGGGTGGACTTGGTCCAGGTGGGGGTGTCGAAGCCAAGGCTTAGGGAGTGATGGAGGTCCACTTCTTATGGAGGTTCTCAGATGTGCAAAGGTGTTTACATTACATCTAGAAGGTCATGGGGAGGCACAGCTGGGCCTTTAACAGGCATAGACTATAAGAATTTGGTGAATTTAATGGACTTTTCAGTGAGAAATATAGTGATGTGTTATTACATACTCTGCTTACAACATTAAGGATGTCAATAAGAGAAAAGTAATCACGGACAATGCTTTGATGGGCCTGGACAAATGCTGAAAACTCAATTCATATTCAGTATTCAAGTGACATCCAACTGCACCTCTCCAATTTTTGAGCTGGGGGCTGCAGCACTTAGTAAGGCATTTGACACATTTCTCTATGACAGAGATGGAAGACAATTTCAGTGTTCTTTGACAGGCTATTTGGTAGGTCTATGTTCAGGCTGAAGAATCAAAATAAGGATGTGGAATTAAAAAAAATAAGGTGGTTCAACTTTATGCTTACAGTTCAAGCACCGATACCTGGTCCAACCACAGAAATGAGATTTTAGCATGAGATAAGCCTACCTCAAAATGTGCCAACACTGAGTGGAGGCCATTTAGTAATTGAAAAACAGATTGGAAGAATGTACAATTCTCTTTTCTTCCAATATTATTCATATTTGAGACAGAGAATTATCAACTTTCTTTTTCTTTTTTCTAACCTGGGCATCACACCTAGGGTCTCCTGTATGCTTAGGTACCTCCCCAGCCCAACCAAATTTCATATGGCTTCTTTTCTGTGAATCTATCAAGAAAGGAGAATATTAACCATTTTAGAAGCCAGAGGCCAGTTCTTCTTGGAACATGAGAGGCAGTTGAAGTTGGAATGAAATGTGAACACTAAAGTTCATATTCTCTGACAGTCCATTTCATGGGATTCCCCTTGAACTTCCATTTCACCTGCTTTAAGATGTTGCAACTTGCGCTATCCGAGACTGCCTTTGTTTTAGGAAGAAGAGGACAGGCTATATTAACAGTCCATGGAGAACTCAGCAGGGTTTAGTAGTCATTTTTTTACATATTTAAGATGACCACAGACAACAGTTTCAAATGCATCATCAACATCCATAACTTTATTGTGTTTAACTTCAAGATTAACTTCCTTTGTATTGGTTCTCTCTGCTACCTTTAGAAGCATCTGGTATAGAAGTGTGCATTTTCCTTCAGGGGACAAATCTCAGACTAGGAATCCTTCCAAGAAGATGTTCTTGTCCAGCCCATTTTGTCCCCAAGCCTCAGCATCACATTAATAAGGATTGGCCAGATCCAGGTGAACCTAACAATTTCCTCTTTTGGCTCAATAGATTTCTGCCTTTGCCCCTGATTGATTCTAGCATTTTATTAGAAACAGCCTGAGGTAAGAAGTTCTCTGTTAGTCCAAGGAGCCATAGTTAGGACCCTGGACCCATGCACTGCTCCAGTCCCTTGTGGCCACAGTCTCACAGAGCCTGTACTCTTTAGACCCAAGGAGGCCCTTGGGTGCATTCCACTGCTGGATGCCTCCTTCTTCTGCCAGCAATGTGATGTGGGTTGGCCACAGAAGAGGGCTTTGCTCCCTGGGTCTATGGGTAAAGACAGTGCCCACATTTAAATAGCTTGAGGAGACTTACTGAGAAGTCATCACTGGGGAAGAAGAGGAGGTCGTGAAGGGGGTCTTTCCTGTAGGTCTTCTCTAGTTCTTCAATAACAGTTTCATAATCCAAAGGCTCCAGAAGCCTGGGTTTTTCCTGCTATAGAGAAAGAAAACATAATGTGAACCTTTTACACTCACCATTTTACATCTCCAGGCCTGCTTCAATTGTAGTTCTTAGTGGTTACTAAGTGTTGACATCGCATGATCTTTCACAGCAGTCACACACACACACACACACACACACACACACACACACACACACACACACTTCAGGTATTTAGGACAAAGCCACATGGCCCTATAACAATCATTTATAGACCTTAAATAATGTGAGGAGATCCTTAAAGTCCTGACATCTCCCTCAGTAATTCCAGTTGTTTGTACTGAATAGCACACCCATGGAAGAGATGTTCATGTAAACTTCATCTTTTCAACACGAAAAAAACAAAAGACCTGCTTACTCAGTATGTGTTGCAGTTACCTTCTTGTTGCTGGGAGAAAACACCTGACCAAAAGCAGTTGATGGGAGGAAAGGGTTTACTTTGGCTCACAGTCTCGAGGGGGAAGCTTCATGATGGCAGGGGAAAACATGGCATGAGCAGAGCTCTGGGCATCCCTTCTCCCATGGCAGATGCAAAACAGCAACAGGAGAATGAGCCAACTAACACTGGCAAGCTAGAAGCTAATATACCTCAAGGTCCACACCCTGCAATGTACCTTC
This sequence comes from Zapus hudsonius, assembly GCA_004024765.1. Taxonomy (NCBI): domain Eukaryota; kingdom Metazoa; phylum Chordata; class Mammalia; order Rodentia; family Dipodidae; genus Zapus; species Zapus hudsonius. The sequence goes on from PVHP010012146.1 coordinate 4,224, forward strand.
CCCACCTTCCAAGATGGAAACCAAGCATTCAAAACACATATGTTTATGAGGGACATGTGACTCAAAGCGCCACACTATGATAGTATCACAATGACAGTGTCAATGATCATTATCGCTTTGCTGGACCAGATGCTTCCTTGTAAGTTTCACTTGGACCAGTTTGTGAAGACTGGCACCCTTCTTGCAATCAGCATCACAGGCTATCTTCATTGTCATGGAAGCATGGATCTCGTGTCAGGATTTATTGCTTGGCTGTGAGTCAGTCTGTCTCTACAGAGAGAAGTTGCGTCAGTCTTGAAAAAAGCAACCCAAATATAAGAGACACACTGTGGTGAAAGTAGATGAGTGAAGAAACATGGGCAGATAATCATATGGCGTTGGTATAATGAACCCAACAGGAAGTGCTCACTTTCTGAGAAGTCCCATAGAGTCCCCCTCACACTTCCCAAAATAGATGCTAGAGGAAGACCCATCTGTGTCATTAAAGGATGGATATGTTTGCTCCACACTTAATATAACTCATTGAGAAAAATGGAGCCTAGTCAAAATAAAAGTATTATAAAATAGGAAGTCAGGGATATAATCAGACTACCTTCATGGTTCAATGAAATCAAACTACATGGAAAAACTGGTCTGTTGTTAAATTTGCTTTGTTTTGAAGTAGGCAGGTAAAGGCTTGAGGTTTCACCATGAGACTCAGATACTAAAGTGATATTGTGGGTAAAAAAGATATCAAGAGCAACTCTCCCACCAATCTCCTAGCTCCCCACTGGCTGCCTCTCCCCACTCTGCAAAGCTTAGGGATTTAGTTGGATTCTAAGATCTTTTTTGGGAAAGTTCCTGTTGGTAGAGTCCCCCAAACATTCATTGACATTTTAAAAACTGCTAATGGGCTTTTCAAAGTAGCAGTCAATATTTATTTTGACGATTTTCCAAATATTAAAAACACAACAAAATGTGACCATCTTGGGCCAGCAGCAAATATCTCCAGGCATATTCTGTATTTTAAAAAAAGGTATTAAACACTTAAGTAAACTGAAGGTAATGGAAGGTGACTGCTCTTTCGGGAAGGTCCCATCAGGCAAAGTGGCTATATTTAGCAAATGAAAGTACGAAGAACTCCATGGATGGAATATTTGAAGAAATGACGAAATTGAGTGACTGTGCCACACAGCACTGACCATCAGGAGGCTGGGCATGGTTTGAGGAGTGGAAAATGTTCTTTGTAGAATCTCTGAGTCTTACTTTAAGTTCTAATTCCTCATGTTCCAGGCAAAAGACAATTCCAAGGACCTCAAATCGATATCTCCAAAGGCAAGCTCCAGATGTTTGGCTTGATGCCAATATTTATTTTATTTGAAATTGGCTTTGAAGGTCTTTAGCACTCAAGAGCAGTCTAGGCCCCAGTCATTTTTAATCTGTTACATTTTACCCTGTGACAATGCACACTTATATTATGAACTACCCTTCTTGCTCTTCAAAGTATGACTCAGTCCCTTTTCTAATATGAATGCATGCACATGAAAATTAGCAAATTAAAACAAAACAGAATGCAATAAAAACCTGTCAAGAATTATTATGTCTTCCATAGTTTGGGTTGGTCATTTATGTCCCTCTTCTTAACTAAGTTATCTTTGTCTTAAGTATGTGATGCTGGTTAGTACTTAAGGCAACAGCTAACACTTTTCTCTTTTTTCCTGTTCTCACACCAACATGGCCCAAAGAGTGTGACATTAGTGTGTGTTTCCATTCCTAGGATTAAAGAAAAATGAAATAAGGATGTTTGGAAATGCCTTCTAAGATCTTGTTCTTACTATCTTTTAATTAGTCCCAGACTTGCAAAGTGAATAAATTAGTTAAGAGACAAAAAGATCTTTCAAAGAGAAACACCCTCACAAAATGGTGGGATCACTTCATCTCTCACTACTGTCCTTGCAGAGACACTGAGTATAACTGGGAACTGAGCAACCTTCATTTATAGCTTTAACAAGGGTTGAGTTGTCCCTCCTGAATTTAATGGGCTTTTTTCTTTTGGAAATGTACCAACTGGGATAAGGTATGTGCCAAGGCTACCCTGAATTGAATTGGATTTTTATAGTGCTTTTTACTTTCACTCCTAAGTGAGGAATGAATTTCATTGGACACTCTAAAGTCGCTGTGCATGGGAGCACCCACCACTCTCTGCTGTTATGCAGCAGAGAATGTTGCTCCCCAGTAGCAACAGGCCCTATTTTCCCTATGATAGTAGGAAGAGCTTTGTTTGATCTAGTTCCCCAAGTCCACAGCTCTCTTCCTAATCAACTTCACAGCAGAAGAATGGGCTCTTGTCACAGAACAAATGCTTTCTTGCCTTGTACTTATTCTACAAATTCTCAGGGAATGCCAACATGATAGTCCAGCCTTGAAGTGGTGGGTGGGGCTGTTCATCCTGGGAGCAGGCCAGGCTGTCACTACCACTCAACTGGCTTAAAGCAGATTGTCCAGGACTTAACTAAGTGTTCTGATTTCCAGCACATGGCATAGCACCACAGAGATGTGAATGGTTTTCATCATTATAATTCAAATGTAGTTTGGTAAGAAGTGACAAGGAAAGCGAGGCAACTGAAGATTGTTAACTCCAAAGATTACACGACTAGTTACCAACAGAGGCTTTTATGCACCATGGATTTACTGAAGTGCCCAATGCCTCACTTCTCCAAATTAACTCTCAACATTTGGCAATTGGTGGAGATTTTTTTTTTTTGAAAACCCGAGGAAGGTGAAATCCATGGTCATTCAAGACAGCAAACATTGCTACAGTAAAAAATTATAAGAAGGGTACTATCTCAGAAAGAGAGATGCTCAAGGTCATCTTGATAATGGTTCTAGATTCACAAATATTGACAGATGATTTAGAGGTGTCATTAGGTTACAAGGGCACAGACCAATTAAGAAATCATAGCAGATTAAATCGCATGAAACAGAGACTGCCCATTACAACTGTGTTTCCTGAGTTTATAAAAAAAACACAATTGCCTTTTTATTACTGCCTAATAAAATGAGGCTAACTATTACATAAGAGAATCCCTGCACATAATTTTAAAAATTCAGGACAACTGATTAGTGATATATATCCAAATATTAGTTTTATTTAGATGAGACTGTGATCTTCAGGATTTTGCTGTTCTGTATTTGTCAAATTTCCTATAATGAACATGTATTGCTTTCATCATTGTGAAGGAAATGAACTTGGTTTTGCAAAAGTGTCATGGCTTCATTAAAGCACTAGGGAGTTATGTGATTTTAAAATTGATCACCCTTTAAAAATTCATCTGAGAGAAAGAGAAAGTGGGACTTCACATAGAGGTGCAACCACTAACAGATTCAAGGGATAAAAATGAACGATACACAAAACGCTGGGGAAAGGAGACCAGAGAAAATAATTACAGATTAGGAATGTGGCTCTAGAAGCTAATGCCAGCAAAACAGAGAAGCACAATTAGACACTTAATAATTAAAGTATTTTTAGCTTTGCAGGAAACCATGAACACTGGCTTGTAGCAAAAGGCTTCCCAGTCAGAAACTCCAGAGAGAAGTTCAGAATCGTTATACAACTTGGAAACACTGCTATACAACTTGGAAACGTCACTAGAGTTTTAGCTGACCTTGATTTGTGTGGGCAAGACAGGCATGCCATTGTAAAGATGCAGGAGATAAAATATGTGCACATGGTAAATTTTCACAAATTGCCAAATGCAGAATTGTTTTCATTTGAAGATGACTGAAAATTATCCTATACAAAAACTGGGTCAAACTAAATAATCAATAAGACCAAGTAAACCAACTTCATTTATCAGGAATTGTCCCATATATATGTTGTGTATAAAATATTATATATTATATATGACATTACATATTATATATAATATATAATATTTATATTATATATATGTGCATATGTGTGTAAGGTGCATGTGTATATGCATGTTTGCACACATGTGAACATGTGTGCACAGAGGCTGATGTTAGGTGTCTTTGTTTGTTTCATGCTCTCAATCTCATTTTTATGAGACAGGGTCTCTCACTGAACCTGGAAATGACTGATTCCACTAGATATGCTCTCCAGCAAGCTCTAGGTGAAGTCCTACAATCTCTGTCTCCCCAGAACTAAGATTATAGGTCAGACCAGCAGGCATTACATTTTACCTAGGTGCTGGGATCCAAACTTAGGATCTCATGCTTATACAAGCATTGAGCATCTCCCTAGACCCTTTCCTAAATATTTTTATCTTTACTATCTCAATTTCATTTACAAAAACTAATTTTTGTAATTAAAAAAATTTTGCTTTCATATTGCCACTTTATTTGATTTGTCTTTCATTTTCTCTTTATTCCTCTTCTCTCCCTTCCTCTCTTACTTTTGTTCCTTTATTCATTGCTTCTTTTTTGCGTGATAGCTTTTATCTTTATTGCCCAAAATTAGATATGTTGACTGAATAAATATTGTGCTTATATTCCCATTTCCCTCCCCCAACCCCCAATCCCCTGGGTATCCTCTTCGGTGGGCACACGTGAGCAATCCATGTGACAATGGGTTATGGATAGCACAGGAGGCAACAGGGTTGCCCCCCCTTTATGAACTGTAGCTGAGGGGGGTAATATCTCTGGGTAATCTCTCCCACCATGGCTCTTACAATATTTCCGTGCCCTCTTCTACTCAGTTCCCTGAGTCATGGAGGGTGAGTTTTAAGTCTGTTTCATTGTTGTTGTTGTGATCTTAAGAGTCTCTCAGTCCTAAATCATAATGCTAAATGCCTTCATAACAAAGACAGAGATGTGGCAAATTAACCACCTAACCACCCACTTGAAGGCCTTGGAAATACTAGAACAAGCCAACCCTAGAAGCTCAAGGCAAAAAGAAATAATTAAGATCAGAGCTGGGATCAATGCATTGGAAACAAAGAAAGCAATTAAAAAATAGATACATCAAAGAGTTGGTTCTTTGAAAAAATAAATAAGATTGACAAACCCTTAGCCAATCTAATTAAATAAAAAAACAGAGAAGGCACAATCAACAAAATCAGAAATGAAAAGGGAGAGGTCACAATAGACCCCAACAAAATTGGAAGAATCATCAGGTCATACTTCCAAAACCTCTACTCCACAAAATTGGAGAACCTGGAAGAAATGGATGAATTCCTGGACACCTACCAACTAAAGCTTAGCCCAGAGCAGACAAAGCTCCTAAATAAACCTATCATGTCCACAGAGATTGAAAATGTAATCAAGAACCTCCCCAAAAGGAAAAGTCCAGGACCAGATGGATTCTTACCTGAATTCTACCAAACCTTCATCATAGAACTGAAAACCACTTTTTCTGAAGCTTGTTCGAGGTATAGAAAAAGAGTTAAGGCTTCCAAACTCCTTCTATGAAGATAGAATCACCCTAATCCCCAAACCAGACAAAGATGCAACAAGAAAAGAAAACTCTTGAACAAAATCCTTGCAAACTGCATACAACACCATATCAAAAATATCATTCACCCTGACCAAGTAGGCTTCATTCCAGGAATGCAGAGATGTTTCAACATATGGAAGTCGATAAAGGTAAAACCACAAGGTCATCTCTATTGATGTGGAGAATGCCTTTGACAAAATTCAACACCACTTCATGTTCAAAACTCTAGAAAGGCTAGGCATAGATGGCTTATACCTCAACATAATAAAGGCAATATACAAAACCCCTAGAGTCCAAATCATACTCAAAGATTAAGAGTTAAGGAGGTCCCACTTGAATCAGGAACAAGACAGAGGTGTCCACTCTCACCATTGCTCTTCCACATAGTTCTTGAAGTTCTAGCCCAAGCAATAAGACAGGAGAAAAGTATAAAAGGGGTACAAATTGGAAAGCAAGAAGTAAAACTATCCCTCTTTGCAGATCACATGATCCTTTACATAACAAACCCAAAGAACAGTGTAAGTAAACTTCTGAAGGTAATAAATTCCTTCAGTAAAGTGGCAGGATACAAAATTAACACACAAAAATCAGTAGCCTTTCTGTATGTAGATGATATGCATACAATCTCTAATGAGAGACTGTCCCATTTTCAATAGCCTCAAAAAAAAAATAAAATACCTTGGAATAGCATTAACTAAAAAAATTTATAATTTTTACAGTAAGATGATTCTAATTGAGATACAAGAGGTAATATAATGTAATAAACAGATAATAATATAAGGACATAAAAAGGGGGACATGGGCTGAAGAGATGGCTCAGTGGCCTAATAGGGTGCTTTTTTCACAAGCACGAGGGACTCAGGGGAGCCCAAGACTGCCTGAGTTTGAATCCTCAGGATGCACATTAGCGTTGGTATGGCTACAAGCACATGCAATACCAGCACTGCAAGGGAGCAGAGACCTGAGAATTTCTGGAACTCATGAACAAATGGATAAGTAAGAGACTCTGGCTCAAACAAGATCTGGAGAAAGTGATGGATCAAGATATTCAACTTTCTGCTCTAGTCACTGCACAGGAGTGCCTGAGGAGCCACAAGGGCACACATATGTGCTTAAGACACACACACACACACACACACACACACACACACACACACACACACACACACACACACTACATAACACAGAGAACAGTGGAGGACACTTTTTCTTTGTGTATCTCCTAAATCAAGCAAGACGGAGCCTCCATCCTTCAAAGGAAGAAGGGAAGTAATCTACCTAATTTTACACAATAGCAGATGAAACCAATTTTGAAATTCTATCTGTGTTTTCCTGAAGAAAACAGCCTAGAGGGCATTTTCTTGTATTTATATGTTCAGATCAAAAGAATTGGTTTTCAGGATTGGGTTAATCCTAAACTCACTCACTTTGCAAATAGAAATACCCAGACAAAAATTGGTGTTACAGATACTTAACATTTCTTTTGGTGGTTCTAATTTACATAAAGACAAGTAATTTTACCCAGTGGGTACTCAGGAAAGGTAGGTGGAAATATGAAGGGAAAATAATTTCTATAGCCAATCCCTCATACTGGGGGGGGGTGCATACTTGGGTTCTATTTTGGAAGTGTAAACTAGGAGAGGTCAGTGTTGGTTACTCACTACTGTGGCCATCTAGCTCTGTTCACCAGCACTGGTTACTTTATTCTCCTTTACAGAAATCCTGCTGTTTCTAAGAAATACTCTGAAGAGTTATTTCCTCATGGTTTAGAAGCTTTACGTTCTTTTGGTGAGGCACAGTGCATCCTGTCGTGCTAGCTGACACCATGCAGTCACCCTGTCATTTCAGTATATCTGAATCTTTAAGTATTCACAACATAATTAATACAATATCTGAATGCTCTCTTCATTTCACTAAACTACTCACCCTGGTTAATACAGAAAAGCAAGCAAAAACAGATATTTACTTTATTTTTATTTTTTAATAGAGTAGGAAGGCTCTATAAAAATATAACATGACCATTTTTTTAAGAGTTCTCTTCACACCTTGGCATGTGGATACACAAGTATCTCTCAATAATCATCCAATGGAGTCTTTGGAGAGATTCTAAAATAAATTCCAGTGTGGAGATCACTATAGAAATTTACAAGCAGCACAGCTGCTAATTGATTTCAGTGCTATCAGGATAACAAGTGAAATTTCTAAGAAATAGATTTAAATACACATCGGTCCCTTAGACCCTATCATAACCCAGGACTCTTTGGCCTTACTATAATTGGAATGGAACCAACTTCCACATTATTTTTCCTTAAAACAAATGAGAGAATGGGAAAGAGTCCACACAGCTGATCCATGGCCATGGCTGTCAGCCTGTGTTGTGTGACAGATTTAATTCAGCCTTTCATCAGGGGGAGTTCCACTGAACGACCTCTCAGATATTCGAGCTTCAGAAAACAAGGCTGGCCTTTTTTATTTAGCAAAAAGGAAAAAACTAAGTAAGGAATGAGCCATCTCATGCTGACCCTTTAACCTCCCCTCTGACTCGAGCCACAGAGTTTCATGAGAATGGAAAAATACCAGCTCAATCAAAGTCAAGCACTCTACAGCTGGGCAAACTCAGAAGCAGCTAAGTTTTGAAATGGTTCCCATGGAAACCAAGATGGACATAGATTACAAAAGGAATCAATCAGCAGTAACTCTTTGCATGCCAGTCTACATCAGGTAAATGCAGGAAGAGAAACATCATAAAGTTTATAAAGCCTTTTACATTATGAGAGATGAATATTACTAATTTTTATATTTAATACAATTTCATAAGAAAATCAAAGACAGAACTGGACAGATGGCTCATTGGTTAAGGCACTTGCCTGAAAAACCTAAAGACCTGGGTTTGATTCCCCATTACCCACATAAAGCCAAATGCACAAAGTAGCACATGCATCCGGAGGTTGTAGCAGCTGGAGGTCTTGACATACCCATTATTTCGATTTGTCTCTCTTCTCTCTATCTCTCTCTACTTGCAAATAAATAAATTAATTAAAATTATATTAAAAAAATAAAAGACCTTACAGGCCTTCCATGATTTATGATGTTAGGGATACTCTTAAATCAAAATCAGACTTTTGTAGTTTTATTTTTAAGGGAACTATAACCCTGTATATTTCTTAGGAACATACCAAAATTTCCACTTTTACATAGCAAATAAAAGTTTAAAAAATATCAGTGAGCATTTTTCTGTATGGCGTTGGTACTTATAAGGGAATAGAAATTACCCAAGAAGACAGAAATTAAATTACATGTCTCATTTAGTTTTCTAGAAACACTTGAGAGATAATAAATATCATTAAAAATACATCACAACCCAATTACAAGGCTGCCTGACACCAAGGAAATTAATGCCTTAGAACAAACTACAAATTAATTTATATGGGATCTGTGACAAAAGCTGCCACTAGCTGCCACTTGGACACTATTTTAATACTTTGTCCGTCACACAAACATTGACTTACGCACACACACACAAATGTAAACAGTTCTGCTAATAATACGCTTCCTATATTTTCAATAAATCTTCCCCAAATGACAGCCCATTTTTTATTCCTTTTTAAAATCTGTGGCTACTTGAAGTTGAATATGCCTAGTGGGTAGCTTTGGGTTTGGATCCTCTGCAACACCCACTGTGTCCCAATTTAGGATTCTTTCCTTTTTAAGACTCATTTTTGTCATTTCCCAAGAGATCAGTCTTGGTAGTCTCTTGTTTGCTGGTGGTTAATTGGAATGAAGCTCAAGCAAGGCCCACTCAACCTTTCCCTCTAGAATTCTCAGTCTTGAGTGGAGGAATGCCAATGCTGAGAGAAAGACTGTCATCTGTGGAAATGCACGTGCTCCCATGAAACTTCCCGTTGGTTCTGCCTCCTTGAGTGGCTGTGCCTACTCCTCCTGGTTTATCTCAAGCATATTTCAATAGCGGGCCTTCTGTTATCTTCTTTTTGTTTGTTTGTTTTTGTTTTTGTTTTTCGAGGTAGGGTCTCACTCTAGCCCAGGCTGACCTGGAATTCACTATGTAGTCTCAGGGTGGCCTTGAACTCATGGTGATCCTCTTACCTCTGCCTCCCGAGTACTGGGATTAAAGGCGTGTGCCACCATGCCCGGCTTGTTATCTTCTTTGGACTGTGCCTGTTGACCTCGGTGTGTTTCTAATTCTTGCAACTAAAGAACTCTAATCAGTAACACGAGGACAGCACCTATGGGACTGTCATGTCTCCAATTTATATATATTTGCATAGAAAAGACTTGTAGCCAATGACTTTTGTTTTCAACATGTGGGAGTTCAACAGTTGTGTCTTACTAATGTATTCCATCACACCCCATTCCATGGAAAAGAACAGTAGGTGTCATGCACTCTGGGAAAGAGGGGCTTAGATAACTTAGGGGCTTTGCAAAGTCTACACAGAGTACAGCCCTGATTACTAACTTCTGTTGACACAAACTCATTCAACCATCATTTTCCTGTGACACCAGGACATCTAGAAGTTAAAAATAAATAAATGAAACAATTATGACCATATTTGCTTTAGGTGGTGCAAGTGTCACACGCTATTCCGTTGCTCCCCATAGGAGGTGCCTGTTGGGGCTGGAAGAGCTTGGAGATCCCTGTGGTTTACAACAACCAAGGAAGCAAAGTCCCTCTAAGGCTCCAACCATCGGGGACACCTATTCTATTAAAATTAGTTCCAATATGTTTGCTAATCGAAATAACATAGTTATGCTAGAATATTTAATAATAATAGGCACTTTCATTTAAGATAATTTATCCCGCAAATGCTAATAATAATCATTTCCCTATTAGTGCTTGTCATTAGATCAATGACAAGTAGTATGATGGATATTTAATATTGTCTCTCATCGAATACTTATATTAATTCTAAAAGAATTCATCACAGTTGTCTTATTGTTTTAATAGATGTAATGGTTAAGTTTTGTTGTCAACTTGACCTTTCAATAATCTTGGGTGGGTCTCTGAGGATGTTCACAGGAAGGCAGCCTCTCAGTAGGGGGCAGGAGACTTCCCCTGGATCTGTAGTTTAAATAAATCATTTCCTCCCATAAACTGTGCCTGGTTTGAAGATTCATCCCAGCGGCGTGTGGCTGACTGTGACAATAGATGACACTTGGATTCTGAAGACTTATGTTTCTTGGCCAACATAGTAATGGAAGAACTAATACTCCAACCCAGTTATGCCTGAAGCCCATGGTTCTCTCTATTCCACACCATTAGCAAGAAACTTGGACTCCCAGGGGCAGAAAACAGTATGTTTTTGCTCCTGTTGGGAAGATTCTAGACCGCATCTGTGGTTTGGGGTATTATTTCTGCCTCCTTTGTGAAGCTGTTAGGAGGTTAACCACTGGAGTGAGGACATTGGGCACATCAGGGAAGAAACTGGTAGGGATAGAAGAAGAGCCATATTTCTGAGAGGACAAGGATGGTGAAGAAAAGGAAACAGATTCCATAATGGTGTCATGAAGACTAATAGGCTTGCATCAGCATCCCAATCGGAGAGATTCTTTAAAATCAAAATGCTTTCTGCATCAGGGAAGAGGTGGGATTATGACCTTCCTTCCTGTCCATCCTGACCCTTGCTTCTCTAAACTAGCCCAGCCTGTGCTCTGATGATGGGATCTCCCTAGTTTAGCTCTGCTGCCTCCCTTGGAAGCAGCCTTGAGGCTATTCCCAAGACCATGTTGGAAGCAGCTCTTCTGCAGGGAACCTGAGTTAGCTGTTTTCCCTTGTTGTAGCCCACCCATTTGCCTTCTCTTAGGTGGGATCAAGTTTCAACGCACATTTCAGTTCTGTTGTCTGGTTACACACCGAAGCCCCTGGGTACTCAAGCGTCTTCGACCTGTTTGTACATTTCAACCTTGCAATCCAGTTTTGTTTCAGCTCTGATTCAGACTTATTTCACCTTCTTTCAAATATCACCCCAAGATGGGGCCTCTACCATAAGCTTCCCTTTTGGTGACTGGCTCATTCCACAGTGGCCTAAATAAGCAAGCCCCTCGATTGTTTGTAACGTAAGAAGCATATTTGACCAGGAAGGGGCACAATTCACATTAGTATAAGAAACAATGATAAATACTGATTTGAAAGATAGTAGCACGAAGGCATATACAGCCATGGCTTGAAATAGATTCTCTGCCTCTAATTTGTTTTCATTTCCTACTATAGTGTTCACATGCAATATTACTAAAGACTTGAGAAACTTTCAACCATATCCAAACTTCTCCAAATACTTTGAAATCCTGCAGATTAAAAACCCACAAGATGACAACTTAAATGCAACAAATCACATTTATTTTTAAAAGCTCTGCATTTTTTTCTGACTGTGCAGATGACTGATATAATAATTCAACTTAATCATGGATTTAATCTTTCTAAATTAGGACATGAAATTGATGAAGGAAATGATCCTTTTACTGCCTTCTTACACAAGAGATCACATAAACAATTCTGGAAAAAAAAGCAAAATTAAACATAGAAAAGCAGGGTGAAAGAAAACCATCAAGTGTAGAACACCACATATATTTCAAAGATTTGGGAAAATAGCTCACATTAAGTTTTATTTTCTTTCAACTTTTCTCACACCACAACTGTGCTCTCTCAACTCTTTTTTGATCTATGGAAATAGAGCTAAAATGTGTGAAGGTATGGCTTAGTAAATGTATTTGAAAATTGGATTAGCAAGCCAAACTTCCAAAATAATTTAAAAATTCATCCCAAGAAGAGATGTTCCAATCATTTTGTTTTGATCTCTTATGGTTCTGGAGATCAAATCAAGGGCTTTGAACATGTTAGCCAAGCACCCTACCATTGAGCTATGTCTTTAGCTCTCAAAACAATTCAAAATTCCAACAGAGTAAACTTTGCAGCTTTAAATAGCACTTGAAATAAACAGCATACACAAAATTGTCAGTCTTCGTCAAGCAAGTATAAGGTTTGGGCTGCATATGTCTTAGGAAGTTTTAATTCTGGAAAAGCATTCTAGATTGCTATGAAATGTAATAACTTCTAAATTTTCTTAAGAGCCAAGAGTGAACGCGATGTTAAAATCCACATGATCCTTATAAACCAAATAAGCTGTCATAATTTTATTCAGCAATCATTATTTCTCCTTTCACTACAATAGATAACTATATTTAAAAAGCTTTAAAATCTGTATCATTTTACTCTCTAACTTATCTTTAGGCCCCGTGTTCCTCTGTTGGAGAACAGTGTCACATGAATTATTTCTCCTCTATCACCCACCCAGGTGGGACCAAAGACCATCTAGGGATGTCGATTTAGGGCTTATCAGCTTAGATGAATGTGCTGTGGAAAGTTCCATCTGGTTTGGATGGGCTTCTGATAAACTTTGTTGATGCAGGGGAGGAAATGACATGCTGTATCTAAGGCAGGCCTATCCACACACAGAGATGTTTGGTCCTGGATCCCAAAACTTGATGCAGTGCAGAAGTTTGTCTACCGAGTCTCTCTCTTGCCAAAATTACTACCACGATGACCATGATGTAGTCCAGTGGCTTTGGTTAGAACCACTGAGAAGAAAACTGCATTACAGTTATGTCCTTGGGTACTGAATCATTTTCACTTGTTTTCCATAATGCTTTTTATTTTTAAAAAAAAATACTTTTTTTGCATCTTTCAAACCAGGTTCAGAAAGCATCTTATCAAATCTAATTTTAACAAGCAATCTCTAAGGCAGGATGTGTGTTCACCATGAACATTTCATAGAAGAGGAAACGGAAACTCAGAGTGATTTAGGTAACATGTACACGGGTCTGGAGAGGGCGAGAGTCAGACAGAATGACCTCCAGACGTCTGTCTGGGGCTGTGTTCACTTAGCTCACTCTACTGACTTGCTTCACTTTCTCCAATTCTGTTCTGCTCTGTATCTCAGGATAATGCAGATGGATGGATGGAATAATCCCCTAGTCAACATAAGTCAGCCTGTGGAGGGAGATATTCCTATCTTAGGCAGACCAAAAGCAGGCAACAGGAGCAGAAAAGTCCCCAGTGCCTTCCACAGAAGAAAGCTAATCACTGTATGAATGATCTTAATTAAATCTGAATGTATCACTACTGAATCTTGTGGGAAAACACCAGGTCCTTTTGTCCATAGTACTCAGCAATATGTTCAAATTCAATTAAGATAATTCATAGAGTGATTAGCTTCATTATATGGGAAGGCACACGGGACTCTCCTCTTGCCAACACCGTATGTGTGGTGGATGTAAGATAGACAGACTCTTCTCTTGTGCGTTTGTCTCTTTTAGTGAAAACAAAAGGTAAATCTCAGGGTGACATAACCCACAATACTTCTAAATATCACCCGGAGAATGCAGCAGGAAAATTATGCTTTTAGACTGGTTATAGAGGTTAAAAATCACAAGTCAAATGAAGTTTGGAAACAATTCTACTCTTTAAGAGGCTAAAGATAAGCAACTGAGGGGGTTCCTGGGAGCCAGCGGAGAGGACCAACTGAGCTCAAATATTGGGGTACATGAGGAACAAGGGGCATGATGCGTGTGCTCACCCATGCTCATGCACACAACTGAAACAGAAGCTAAACAAACAGTAGGACATCAGCCCTAAAATCCTCTTCTCTAGTAAATTCTGTTTTCTATTAAATTTAAATTATTAAATTCCCACCAAATCAACTGCAAGTGTAAAGAGAGCCACTGCTAACTAAGGGAAGGATACTTTTCATGAAGTCGTTAGATACAGGCTTTAAAAAGTATTTAGAGATTATAGGTGTTTGTATTAATAAATGAAACCTTTACCCATAGAAAAGTGGTTCTCAACCAGGCAATTGGTCTTCCCTGCTCAGTGTACATTTAATAGTGGTAGGAGATGTTTCGGGGAGGGCTTGCCACCAGAACCCACCTAATAAATGGACCAGGGATGATACTGAATATCCTACAATGTGCAGAACAGGCTTCTGTAATAAGAATTTTCGGACTCCAAATGAGGATGATGCTGAGACTGAGGAAATCTGCCCTGGAGTCAAGCCACTGTGTAAAATGACCAGCCTTACCCACCACAACTCAGGGAACTGAGCGGAAGAGGGGGCAGAAAGATTGTGAGAGCCATGGTGGGGGAGACTGTCCAGAGGCATGGCACCCATCAGTAACAACACACTTGGGCCAGGAAGACCAGGCTGAGTACTAGGATATCCAGGATCCCTTGCCACAAGGACTAATACAGACAGCTCATGGAGGAGGATATCCAACTGATCGGGGATGGGGAGAGGGGGAAATTGGGGAATTGGGGCTAACAACGCATTGTTTGCCCACTAAATAATGTAACTCATTATGGACAATAAATATATATTTTAAAAAAAATGACCAGCCTTCCGAGAGAGCAACCCTTGATTGGTTCTTACTGACAGCACTCGAGAATTCTGTGATAAATAATTGTGTGTGGAGTTCTCCTTTCATAAGCAAAAAACAAAGGACAGAGACGTTTTAATGCTAAAATAAAACTAAATATTTTTACCTTAAAAATGTATCAACTTTTATAATCATCCTCTAGTTCAGCTGATCAAATGCTTTCCTTTTTCTTTCATAGTTGTGATTGTTCTTTCTAAGAAGTTTAAACTAGTGGTACATGATAAAAATAGAGTAGCATACTCAAAATGTAATTGTATTCAATCATTAATTGGGATCTTGTTAAGCAACTGTGGACTTTTTTAAAGTAAAGATAATAACCAAGCCAGGCATGGGGCCTCATGCCTGCACTCCTGGCACTCAAAAAAGCTGAAGTGGAAGGATTTCTGGCACTTTGAGGCTAGCCTGGGCTACAGTGTGAGTTCTATGCCAACCTGGTCTATAGTGTGAGATGCTTTCTCAAAAAACATAAAAATCCCCCAAACAAAACAAGACAAAAACACAAAGTCAAACCAAACCAAACCTAAACATAAGAACAACAAACAAAACCAAGAAACTGTTCCAGGAATAACAAATAGTACCATAAATATTAGGATAACCTTAGGTGATTTCCTGATATTTTAGTAAGATTCTGTTTAAATATACTGTCAAGCATTTTTTATAGTTATGCAGAGCTTGAAAACAAGGGAACTTCCAAAAGAATGATGCAAGTGATTCGTGAGCTAAACAGAGCACATTTCATTAGAGAAGACCCTGCCCAATAGCCTATGCAAGAAGACCACCCTCGAGCCCTTCACAGAGAAAGCAGGTGGAAAGCACAGTGCCAGAGCTCAGATACCTACAGAGCTAAACCTGTGCATTTCTTCAGGATTCACCCTCCTCACTGTCCGTCTCCTCTTCCAGAATTCCTTTCCTCGGAAGCTCATGGTGTGGCTGGAATTGGAGTCACCAAATATTTATATAATATCAGTTTGCTAGAAGACCTTTTTTTTTTCTGAAGCTTCACCAAGCTGAGCAAATCTCTCTTGTCCCGTAAAAAGGGAAATGGTACATTCATATAACTCAAGAGAGAGGAAAGGAAAACCAAGTTACCGCTTCCTGTGAGGAGCCAACCAGCAGCTGCTTGGTCTCTGCTTCTGTGCACACATTCTCTCTGGGCACCTGCTTCAAGCAAGGCTAAACACGGTGACCTGGCTAAGTAAGCCATATGATGGAAAAATCACCCAGGGAATCCCGCAGAGGTGCATCAAAGAGGTAAGATTCTATAGGGCTTCCTGTCTTCCACTACAACAGTCACCCAAACATCTTAATTCTGGCTGGATTCTAAAGTTAAACTGTGTCGACTGGGTTGAGGATACAGAATTCTTATTAAAGCAGATGTTCTGGTGTGTGGAGGCTAGATTAGTTAGGAAGATGGTCATATAGGGAATAAGAGAGAAAAATTATATTTGTGTTAGTCATCAAATAAAGAAAATTTGCTCTCATAATGCACATGGAAACACACTTTCATAACATGCATGGACACAAACACCTTAAGTCTGTTTGTCAAATGTTACAAGGAGCCAGACAGTGAATGTGTCTAGCTTTAGATTTTGGGGTTGTATAAAAGTACAACTGTCCCCACCCCACATGGATGTTCTTTTCTGTTTGATTTTTTCCCTCTGTGGCATTTACTAGCATACAAACCCTACTGTGACGTCTGCATATTTATTTTATTATTAGTCTGTCTCGCATGGGCTCCAAGCTGCGTGAGTAGAGATTTTTTTCCCTGTGCCTCATTTACAGTGTCCTCAGTCATTAACTAGTTCCTAGAACTGTATGCTTTATAAATAAGCACAGGATATGCGCATGTGAGTGAAATAAGAAATCTTTGGAGGTCACAGGACTTGGACATATTTTCCTCCACTAGCCATCAGATTTAGAAGCACAAACTGAACTTGAACCCATCACACATCCCTACTTTTCAGGCAGTAATTTGTGCCAAACATAATAAGACATTCTGCTTATCATTTGGTTAAACCTTGGTACTGAGGAGGCTTCATATGAAAACTCTCAGAAAAACAAAATGCTCTTTATAAATAGACCAAATAACAACCATGCAGGTAGACGATACCATCATAGTGTTACTGGCTTGTCTAGACAGCTGAGGATTCCACAGAGCAGAAGCCCTTTGATCCATGGCTCCTGGCTCTTGATTTCCATTGTCTTTGGTTCTAAACAGATTTACCCTGCTATTTAACCCTTTGATGCCTGTTGATTGAGTGCTCCATGGTAGGACGTGATATTTAGGGAAGCTTCCTGTCATCCTCTGATAACCTGGTGTAAGATTTGTTTTCATAGACGGCTGGGAAATAGCTAAAATGTAAAATGTTGTAAAATAACCTTTGTGTTGATCATGGACTCATTTGGGAATTTACTAAAAGCTCATCAGAAAATGAATCAAATAGATCATAACCTTGAAGAGCCCTTCTCTGGGCCTTCCTAACCATGGAACCTCAAGTTCCCGACTCCCAGTTTTAACAGATGATACAACATCGTATAATAAGCACTTGATGATGTTGGGGAACTTCTAAGTGACTTCCTCTCCTCACTGTCATGCACCTGGTCCTCTCTTTCGCTTTAGGCACCACAGTTCCTTAGCCTGGAGTCCCGCCCACTCCTCAACTTCTGCAAAATTAAACTGACTTTTCACTCATTGTAGAGCTCATGCACTGTGCAGTGGTTTGATTCAGGTGTCCCCAATAAACTTAATATGGTCTGAATGCTCGATCCCCAGCTGATGGCAGTTTTGGAATTGGAACCTTGCAGGTGTATTCTTGGGAGCGGGCTTATGGGGGTTATAAGCCAGATTCCCCTTGCCAGTGTTTGGCACACCTTCCTGCCAATGTTTGCAGTGCTGTGGTGGAGGTGATGTCCACCCCTCTGCTCATGCCATCATTTCTCCTGCCATCATGGAGCTTTTCCTCAAGTCTATAAGCCAAAATAAACCCATTCCTGCACAAACTGCTTTTTGTCAGGTTCTTTTCTGCACAGCAATGAGAAAGCTCACTATAGCACTGCATACATGAGGCCAGAGTTCAATGCCCAGAATGTACAAGAAGAAATTGCCTCATTTCTCCAACCCCCCTTACCTGTTGAGCACAGCTGCCTTGAAAAGAGGCCCTGTGGAGCAGCTCCTGGACAAGCCAAGCAGACAGATCACGTAATGAATACAGATAGGACTAATCTAGTCACTCATCGGGGAGTGAGTGTCCCATAGAATGGAGCCATTGGGTTCTCTATTGGGATTTACCCTCTTGGTTTTTAGACCAAATCTACTTCACCAGCATTCTACAGGACACCCAGAACCATTCCAACATGTGTCTTTTCTGCTTAGGTTCAGAAATGTGTTGGAAATGAAAATTATAACTAGGACAATTGTCAAGAATCAGAAACAAAAATAAACCAGATACAGTTGGCCCAATCTCAGTCACTGTCAAGTTCATTAGGAGAGAAACATGATACCAATAAATGATCAGAATTGATAAAGTACTATTCACAAACGTTGTTGGGTTTTGTGAGAAATGCATGGCATTTTCCTAGTTTTAAGATAGAAGAGTCATTAGAGTTTGGAAGAGCCAGGCAGAGCTCTATAAAAAAGTCAGTCCTAAGGCAGGCTTTGAGGAATAGCTGAGGGTCAAGTGGATGAGTGCAAGGGAACATTTCCTCAAGGTAAGCACATTAGCATGGAGAGACATCAAGGAAGAATGGTCCAAACCACGGGGCTGGATTTCCCTTTGCTAAATGAGCAATTGCGAGACTCACTTTCCTCATTCACAGCAGGTCTGGCATAAGGCATGACCTAAGGATAACTGAGACGACACTTTTTAAAATGTCAGCATAGGAGCTGGGGAGATGACTCAGTGGATGAGTGCTTGCTCCACAAGCCTGATGATGGCCTGACTGACTGGGACTTCTATTCCCTAGTAACCAGTAAACCGGTTGCTGTGGTCATGCATTCCCTGTGGGTACTGGAGAACTGCTGGGGCTCTCTACTAGTCAGCCACTATGACCCAAAACAGCAGCTCCATGTTCAGTGAGACACTATCTCAAGGAAGCTTGTAGATAAGAGATAGCGGTGCATACCTGATACTCTCCTCTGGCCTCCATATGTTGTGTGCATGCATACACAATATACACACAACCACACCACACATACAACCATGTGTGCATAAGAAAAGTCAACACAGTGCCTTACCTGGTACATTATAAGCTTAATTCTTAGTTGTTTGAGAGGCAAGAGAAACTGGAAGTCAAGGCAGCCTACAGTCAAGGGTTGTGGTGGTTTGGGTCATCGGCAAAAACTCATTTGTTTTGAATGCTTTGTTTCCAGTGTGTATGGCAATTTGGGAGGTGGGGCTTAGCTCTATGAAGTGTGTCACTGAGGGCAGACCTTGAGGTTTCTTAACCCCTTGTTTGCTAGTGCTAATTTGGCTCACTCTCTTGCTGCTCTTTTCTACCTGTTGTGGAAAGACTGTTCTGTCCAGCCTCAGCTTGTGCCATGCGTTCCTGTGCCATTAAGACGCTTCAACTCAAGATTGTAAGTCAAAAGAAACCCTTTCGTTCCATCAGCTCCATTAGGTCAGGTGTTTTGTCCCAGCCACCAGAGTTATTATAAGAGTTAAATAGGAGAGGGAGGAGCAATTTAACATTCAAGCCAGAGATAATTCCTTTTTGACTTTGAATGTTAAGATCATGAAAGTTTTTATTGTGTATGTAAGCCACAGAAACTACCAAGGGATTTCTAAATAATTGTTAAAGTATTTTAGAAAATTCTCATTTGGTAGCTACACACAAAGCAGACTACAGACAATAAAGTATAAGGGTTTGAGCTAATTCAGATACCAATATAAGTTGATGAAAGCCAGAAACTAACATAACAGAGACATAGACATGGGGAGTGTCCATGACAGATCTAGCAATGAATTAAGCAGAAAATGATGGGGGGAATTTACAGAGTAAGCAGTAGATGTTAGGCGTTGGTCCTAGGGCTTCCATACTTTATTTAAATTTAAACTCCAACACATAAACCTGTGAGAAAGGCATTGTTATTAGGGTTATGGTCATCCAAAATGTTACAGAGGAAGATATTTGGGTCTACAGAAATAACTCAGTTGTTTTAGAGTCTCAAAGCAAGTGAGTGTCCCAGCTGAGATTGATAACAGGAAGTCTGGTGGTAGACCCTGAGTTTTTAAATTATTGTGCGGTGGGGTGGGGTTCACTAATGCCAGCATCTCTCCGTGTTTGGCTATCAAGGTAATGGATCCTCCCACAGGGAAATAAGAGGATAAGAAAAGAGGGCTTTCCCCGCTGTGTCAACTATACAATGATGATTTAGACATGATGACTGTGATGTTAAGATCACGGAAGGGACCTCTCCAACACCTGTTTTATATCCCTGGAATGAAGAAGAGTCAGGGCTCTAGATAGAAAAAGGAATGTCATGGACAGAGTTCAATTTAAATATTTTAAGAGTGAAATGAATTTTTGTAGAAGTTCACACATAGAAAAAAAACCCACAATCTTGGCATTCATTTCTATGTTCCAGATGGAAGGTAGTTTAGGAAATATTGAGACTGCACAGAGAATGGCAGAAAAGTATCAGTATGGTACAGAGTCCCAAAGTCTTGGACATTTAAGGAAGGTCGTGTGAGGCATCTGGTTAGAGGTGGACACAGGGCCTACGAAAGTATGAAGGGTGGATGCAGGCTGAGAGGTAACTGAAAACCAAAAAGATCTTGCAGTCTTGGAACCAGACCAACTTCAGGTGATCTCCCAGTAAGGTAACTGACCCCTCTCTGCATGAGTTTCATGTGTAGAATGAAACAATTAATAAAGTTGTTCTGAGGTGATATGTAAATTCCTGAAACCGAGAAATAATATCTAGGTATATAATGGCTAAGCATGTATGAAAACAATCTTTGCTGAAAATGATTAGTATTTTCTAGGTGTTATATAAGTATATATATATATATGAATATATAAATTGATGTTTGCAATTTTCAATAATGTTTGGAAGGTGATTAAGAGAAGTAGTTTTAACCATGCATTAGAAAAAAATGCTATTATTCTAAGTTTCCTATTGCTGTTGTAATGAAATCCCACCCATTGAGAAGTTGAAATCCATCCTTATTTATTACCTCATAGATTTCATGGTTAGAAATCTGAGTACACATAGCTGTACTGATCCCTGGTTAGAATTCCCCAAGGCACAGAGGAAGTGCCAGCAGGGGTGTGTCACTTTCAGAAGTGCAGTGGGGGGAAGCTGTTTCTGGGCTCATGGAAAGAGGTTAGCAGAATTCATTCCTTGCCTTTGGAGAGCTGAGATTGGCCATTTCTTTGCTTCCTGTCACGCATGGGTCACACTCAGCTCCCAGAGGCCACTGCACTGCCTGGCTAATGGTCCCTTTCTGAGCCAGAAGCAGCCGTCTGAATCCCTCTCTGAAGCTTTCTCTGAGACGTGTTTACCCTTTCCAACACATCTCCTGTTTCTCTTTTCTATCCAGAGAAATGCCTGGGGTTTAAGGCCTTGAGAGATTAGTTCAGTTCTGGCAATCTAACATTTAAAATGCTGCATTTTCAGGCCAGCTGATTAGTGACCTTGATTCACATCTGCAAAGCCCTTCACGCCAGTGCTCAAAGATCAGAATTTGATTTTTCCAAGGGGACATCTTTAGAATATTGTCCAACTCAGGCATAGTTTCGATGTGTGTGTGTAGATGTGTTTATCTTTTCAAAGTATTTTTATCAGGAATGAACTGAGGAGAAGGTGTAGGTGAGGAGAACATTTGGCCTTTAACTGTGGTTTTCACTCAGCAGTCGGCTAGGATACAGGTTTCTGTTAAGAATGAGTGGGAGGAAGTAGACATTTAGTGTATAGATCATTTACTGGAAAAACCTGCAGTGACATTTCAGTGAGAAGTAGAACACAGTGGATCCAAAGTGATGAAGGTGAAGAAATCACGAAGGCAAACAATGATGAAGGCATAGACAAACATATAACCAGACAGCAGAGACAACACGCCAAGAAGACAAGCCATGAAAGACCCTTGAAAAAACTGCTATTTTAAAATGTTTGATTATCATTATATTCAATTATTCAAGCTATCCATTTTGCAAGTGACATTATCACTGAGCTTAAATATGGGGCAGAAACTTGACTTTCATTGTTAATATGTGAATTCTTTCCATAAAAAATAACTCCAAAATTCAGGACCAAAGGAAACTTGCAGCTTAAGAGTTGATGTGCAATGTATCACACTGCTTCTGAGAATCCTAACTTGGACAAGTGTTGAGACACTTCCCACTCATTTCTGCTTGCTTTCCTCAGCCCACCTTTTACAGCAGCTTCTCTGTGTTTACAATTTGTTTGAGCTTTTCAGAACTTGCTGTGATTATCTCCTGCACGCTAGAGACTATTCAGGAACTTCTTTTTTCTCTTCCATTTCGAATTGGTTTTTTCTTTGCCATCTGTGGGGGGTGGGTTCAATGCATAGCCTTTGTCTCACAGGGTAGACCAAGGCTGGCCCCCACAACAGTGCACACTCTCAAGTGAGTAGCACTTTAACTCATTACTTACTGTGAGAAAGGTCAACTCAACTGCAGAGCTTGAAGGTACCAATGATGGTGGGGATGTCTCTGGGGAGTTTAAATGCACACAACCAAACCTCATGCTCAAACTATATACATAGAGCTTTCAGTGGGTAATGGCTGTAGAATACAACAGTCTTTACTGTCAGGAAAACTATTCCAAATAGTACGGATTTTAGTAACAGACGTTTAGTGTGGTTTCATGGAAAATAAAGAGGGCATGCAAAAGAGATTACATCAAGGGAGAATGCTGACAAGTAAATAATAGAAGCAGATTGTAGCACAACTCGTGTGTGTGTGTGTGTGTCTGTGTGTGGTATGAATTTAATGTGTGTGATATTTGCTGTAATGTTTGCAAGTGAATAAATTATCTTTGTTGCTTTACAATGATCTATAGTGATCTATTCAGTCACATTTAGAAATGTCACAAATTGTAATGATGTTTGTCTATATTAGTGTATTTCAATAGAATCAAGTAGGGGATGATTCTCAGTCAGCATTAGATGTGAGAGAGGTGAGGCGAGGTAAGGAACTTATTCTTTATGCAGCTTGGTAGGCCTGCCATAGACTCAAGGATCATCAGAGAAGAAGGTGCACATTTTCAGTTATGGACCTCAACATCGGTCCCCCACTTCCACTTTCAGAAAAAAAAAACATTGTAGTGATGCTTTAACAAAAAGTACCATGATGTAAATGATGTTTATTCCAGTTGGGTATTTAGGAATTCACCATTTATCTCATTTTTTTGATGCCCATTGTCTATACATATCAGCTATCTTCAAGAGGTCTTGTATATTTAAATGTTCCCAGTAGTAGCCTGGCCTGTTACTAAATATGAGAGACTTCTAAGGGACAACTGTCATTAGTGTGGAAACCACACTCACATTCACTTGCCTCCATCATTACAAGCCAGGAAAAAAACAATGATACTGACATGAAATACCAGGGCTGTCATGGGATGTCTGAGTTTCTGCTTACTAATAAAACAGCTGGGTTGCTAGTGCTCTTTACAAAACCACACCCAATTCTTCACTGGGAGTACAGTCTTCTTTCCCTATTAAGTTTTACCCTCTATCTTTTAAAAACTGAAAGGCATTCTGGGATACAGCAGATGATTTCTTTCCCAGATGGTCAGGAGAAGACACATGAATACAGCCCTAGCTACAAACTGGAATCCTGAATCAAAGCTATGGCCCTTCCTTAGATAGATACTATCACCCATTGGTGTTTTATGTAGCTATGGAGGCATCTCTGTCTGCTAACTTGGATCCCACTCCAGCTTCCCACTGCAGGCTAAGTTCACTACAGACTAGCCATCTCCCTTAATATGAAACAAGCATCTCACCTTGCCCTCCTCCTCATTCCTAGTGATGCCTTGTTTTCAACAGGAATGTCACCCACTGCTCAGTAATTACTCTCAACATTATTTCACACACAATGAGAAGACTGACATGATTTAGAGCTGCGAAGTCCTGGCTAATCTCTAGACTATCAACATTGTGTGTATTTATTCTCTAGTGTTCTTTGTTACTGTGCAAGAATGTTTTAAGTCATGGAAGAAAAAGCAGTCTAACCTATACATTGTTTTTTGAAGACAAAGTCTTACCACAAAGCCCAGGCTAGCCTTAAACTCATGCTTCCCCTGTGTCTACTCTAATTGCTGGGATTATAGGTACGCACCATCCCCTTTGGTGTAATCACACATTTTTGATGAGAAAGCAATGAGTAAATCCCACACTCTGAGCATGCAGGCAACCAGCTATTCAGACCAAGAGCTGCTGCTTGTGGGCCCAACTCTTACCTAGGTGCAGACTCTGTGATGCAGCCCACCATCCACTTCTTTAATGTGGCCACAGTGCATTCTGAGGTCTTTGCCAGGAGACAGAACAACCTGCCTACTTTAATTTGAGCATTAATGTCTCTGCTATGGAAACTGGTAAATAACCATACACCTTGGCCTTTCAATGAAGAGCTTTGTGTTTTGCAGAGCATTAATTGTTGGAATTTCTTCCTTGGCTGCACATGTTATAATACATTCTTGACCTTCTGATGTTCAGTAGCTAAAGGTCTCTGATGAAAGAGCGCATTAACCTCTGGCTCTCTGCTCTATGCCTTTACCAGGTAGACAAGATCTCAAACAGCAGAAGGACTACACACTCTTTTCAATTAAGGGTGGAAGCAAATACAGAGAGGTCTGGACACTCCTGGACCCGTCCAATGCCAGTTGTCAGTGACAAAGCCAGGATATGGACAGAGCCCTTCCCATAGTCTGTGTGGGAGAAGCCAGTACACATTTAATAATCCATCAAAATCTGAAAGGCAGAAATTACATCATAAATGAAGACTAATCAACAAAAAGAAAATGGAACTGTGTCAGTGAGCGTCAAAAAGGTACTTTCACAAAGGGGCTGCAACCTGACTCAGTGTCTAGGCAATAGTAGAAATGTGTGTGTGTGTGTGTGTGTGTGTGTGTGTGTGTGTGTGTGTGTGATGACACATATGTGGAAGACGGACGACAACTCTGGATGTTGAGCCCCCCACCCTCTTCTCCTTTGTTTGAGGTGGACTCTGTAATTTCATTGTTCACCACTGTGTTTGCCAGGCTACCTGGCCCACAAGCTTCTTAGCCTCCTTCCTTCTTGCCTTGGTGTACTAAGATTACAGACCCAAACACTACATGGTGCCCAACTTTTACCTGGGTGCTGGGGGTCTGAACTCAGGCACTCCTGCTCATGTGGAAAGCACATCATCCACTGAGCCATCACCCTGGCCCAACAGAAAGTCTGTTATAACAATAGTCAAAGGACAAAGCGTTACTCCAGTTTATGTAAAAATCACATAGAAAGTTGTTAAAATGTGGTTTCCTACCCAAGGCCTCATATATCTGGGTTCCTAATGGGTGATGAAATGGACCATGACAGAGAGAAACAATGACTTGGAAGTTAGTTCACCTCATAGATTTCTTAGGTGGAAAATCACAACAATGCCTCTGAGGGCACCACTTTCTAGTATGAATTTATGCCAGACTGAGGTCTCACATACAGGGTCAAAATACTCTCTTTTCCTAACATACACTCAATCAGGCAATATTAAATAACTACTTGGATTATGCTGTTCATTTGGGAGACCAAGGAGATATTCCTTGTCAAGAGATAGCTTATGTACTGTAAAATATTGGTGGCCACCCTTACTGGCCCTTTGCCCACCAGATGCCACTGACAACCCCCCCCCCACAATCCCCAAACCCTGCCAACACCACCATTCGACTCCAACTCTGATGGGTGATCATGTCCTCAGACATTGCCAAAAGTTCCACAGTGAGGAAGCTGGCCCAAGGTTCCTCTATGCTGGGATCTAAATCGAGTGTCTTTCTGATGAGTTATTCTTACCACTGGGTGGGTAAGAATGTGGATATGCCTCTTTAGAAGGAAGTCAGCACTCCTGGAAGCTGAGCTGATCTGCTTGGACGAGCCCAAGGTCTGCTGGCCTTGCAGTCAGTGCTCACTCCCACTTCCTCACAGACCTCATAAATCTCACTCTCTGGATGAGTCTCCCAGCCCATGTTTCTGTTTCAGGGCTGTTTCTGTATTAAAAAGCAAACTGTCACTTGCTGGGAAAAGATATGAAGTCATGATAATCTTTAATAACTGAGGATGCGATCTCACAAGAGATCAATTGGACACTTGGGCCAAGCTTCAGGGAGTCAGAGATGAGGGTACGAGTGTGGAGGGAAAAGCTGGGAGCAGGGTGTTTGCTGGAACCAGCCAGAATGACGGACATTGCCAAAAAATCCTCACTTGGCCACTCTGGACACGTTGCCCTATAAAATGAAGACAGCCATGACAATGCCTCATGAAATATAAAATACTTAATATACCCTAACAATAATATATATACATATATCCTAACATAGTAAGTAAATATATAATACCTAATATAATAAAATGCTCAGTGGATGTTAGCTGTGATTTTGACTCTGAAAAAATTCTTCTAAAGAGGTGGTCTGAGTGAGATTCCTACAGTATTCTAGGGGTGCAGAGGGTTCTAGATTTCTGTGCACTGAGCATTAGGAAGAGAGGGAGGAAGAGACATCAAAGGGGTACCAGTTGTCTGAAAGTGGCATGAAAGGGACAGGACATGCCAAGAATGGAGGGAGTGACCAGAGACCCGCTTGGTGTGGCTGTGAGCAAAGTCGCCCTTTCTGCCCCATCCTCCACAGATAACCTCGTCCTATTTGTTGCCTCTCCCAATCCTGGCTGTTTCATTTTGAAATCCCCACTGTGTACAACTACGAAAGGTTCTAATTATCCCTTTCTGTCATCTCCCTTCATCCCCCACAAAAGACTCAAATGCCAAGGAAGTTAAGAAAGCCAGGCTTTAACCAATATCATATGCTTTTTATCTTTTCATGGTTATTTTTCTGCCTAAGCAGGCCTGTGAGAATACCCAGGAAAATAAACAGTATGGTCTTTATGTCTCAACTGTGCTGGGATGTCTCTTGGCATTGGCAAATACTAACATTATAATTACCAGCTTGATGTTGTGAACAGAAAAAAAAAAAGAGTTGGGCATGGTACTTTCTTTTTCTCTGTTTTCCCCTCAGCCCTTTCCAGAACTTTCCAAGGACATGGACAGGTATTAAAGTACACTGACAAAGGGACATTTAATCCTACTCTGCTCCCTTCCACAGGGATGTCATAGATTGGGAAGGAGATCTGCAGCCTAGATTGTATGGAAAGATCTTTGGCTGAACCTCTGCTGTGGTTGGCATTAAGGGGCATGTGTCCAGAAACCTGCTTTGAATTTGTGTTAAATTCTTATGCTTTAGCAGGTGCTGACATTACATGGAGGGTGTCATTAATCACTTTTTTCTTTTTCTCACTCAGGCAGACTACAGCAGGGAGCAGAGTGCTGGAAGGTGCTGGAAGGCAAGCAGGGGTCCATTCACTGCTGGGCTGGGCGACTGTGGGCACATGGATCCCTCTTTCCTAAAGTTCTTTTCATCCTTAAAATCCTATGGGTTTTTGTTTTTAACTTAATCAATTTGTATCATCTGTTCTCAGGTAAATCAAGGACTGGGCAGAAAAAATGAGCTTTCATTTTTTTTTCTTGCTTTTACTTTCAAGTTCTGGGTGAAAAGACAGTTTCCAGGGAAAGGTTCTCTCTCTGTACACATATTCCAGATGGTACACCCCAAAAGATGCTGCCTTAGTCCCCAACTCTGCTCCATGTCCTTGCCAAATAAGCGGCTGTGCCTTCTCACTATGTGACCTTGACAGGGTTTGGAAAGATAGCATTGAGAAGACTTTGGCACTGATATCACACACAATTATTCCCACATATTATCATGTTGAAATCTGAATATTCAGTTGCTTAAAAATGCGTTCTTACTTTTGTCTTGAATATAGCTTTAGGACAGAAGCCAACACTGGGAAACTAGTGCTTTCAAAAGTGTGTGGTGTTCAATTTTGCCTGTCTCTGCTCTTTGGACTGATTTCATGTGGCCACTGACTACCAAAGCCACTGCTGTCCTGGTTTGAAAAATCCCAGCTTTGGCTCTGTTGGAGAAAAGGGAAGAGCTCAGGAGGCAACTTAGTCTCCTATTGTGGCCACTGTGGGTGACCATCTCCTCCACCCCCCACCTTCCAGGTGCATCCGACAAGGTGCTCTGACCCCCATCCGAATAAACTTGCACCTTTAGAGAAATGACACGAAAACAAAAACAACCATAATTTATACTAAATATATGTTTCCCACTTTGCACACTATTCTCTTTTTTTTTGTTCCTGGGGTCCTGCTCCTTACTGTGCTTCCCAAGTCCTGTCCAAGAGTGTTGTCTTCCATCTGATTGGCTCTACAGCCTCCCTCTTCCGGCTCTTGACTCAGCTAGGGTCATTGTCTCATTACAGCCAGTATTAACTGTTTGCAACTCTTGTTTATTCCATAAATGAGCAGAGATACTGCACTAAATATTTAGGATAAACAGAATGATAAAATGAATTTTGTCTTTACTATGCTTGAAGGGCACGATCGACAGGTGCATTCATGGGAAGAGAGCATAAAAAAGCATTTCAAACCAACCACACAAAATCTCATCTTTTTTTCTTTCAAATACTTTTCTAAAAACTATAATTCAACAAAGAACTAACAACACAAACTCGTAATATTACCATTCAAATACCATTCCATGTGTCTTATCACCATCAATCCAGGTGACAGAAGTTGGGGACTCAAAGCTTAATTTAGATTTCTCAATCTCTCATTTGCAAAACAAGTCCATTTTATGATTTTATATTCTTTTTAAAATTGTTCTTTCCATTGAAGCAGTTTTCCTCTCAAAAGCCTGGTTATCATTCAGGACCTTAAACCGCCTTCCCTCTTATAATATTAGTGTTTCACCACCATGCTCTAGAATTTTATAATGTATTAGAGTAATGGATACTAGATTTACAATGACAACTAAACTGGAGAAAAACTAGACTCAACAGAGCTAAACTGGCTGGCCTCCTTGCTACATGGCTGCCTAGAGCTGTGCGTTTGTAACATGCAATGCAAAACTCTTGAAGAATGTGCAGTATATGAAGCATTGAAACATTTATTTTTTTTTGTACAAAAGCATTTCATTACTCAACACTTTTTCCATATATTCATATGTAGTCCAGAGCTGACCTTGAAATCACAGCAATCCTCCTGCCTCAACCTCCCGAGTTAGAGGCATTACCACACCCAGCTTCGGGAATACTTATTATTGTACATCACACAGTTTGGGGAATAGGATCAACAACAGGCAAGTATACATAGCGAGCCATCCAGTGAGACAGAATTTGTTAATATCTTTTCAATAGAACACAGGTGACAGCCACATGGACAGGAGTCACAGGAGTTTAGTGAGGACACAAGACAAAACAGTGAGGGGACTGACAGGTGGTGGTGGTTAGATGTCACACTTGAGGACAAGATCCCTGTACTCTATCTGACTTTAGCCTGTTCCTTGGTGAACATAAGCCAAATAATCCATCTCTCTCCGAGTGGCTTTGCAGCAATGTGTATATCAGCTAGTGAAACATACAGATAAATAGTTAAGGTGAGTTGCTTGAACTGGAGAAAAATGGAGTATGTGTTTCGGTGAGTGGCTTTGGGCTGGCTGAGCTTCTGGGAAACCATGATGAACCATGGACCAGTCTTCATGGTTGCTTAGTAAGCACCCAGTAAACTCTGCAGCTAGCATAGAGAACAATTAAAGACTGAATTAAGGGAGAATATGGGACACCTGAGCCCACTTGCTTCCCACCCTTCAGTATTAGCTGGTGATTCTCTGGTTTTTAGCTGCTTTCTGAGAGCATTGTTGCTGAGGATGCTTAGTAAGTACCCATTCTCCTACCTCTTCTTTAGCATTCTCCTGCTGAAACGTCAGCTGTCACAAAAGAGTAGTCAGACTTGTTATTATTCAATTATACCTGAGGAAATCTTTCTGAATTGGAAGCCAGAGGACATGTGTCTGGAAGCTAAGACATAATCTTCAGCCCCATATTTACATAACATCAGAGTCATTTTCCACTGACATCAGCTGAAGAAGTTGTCATGTGTTGCAAGCCAAGTAGTTCTCACTAGTTCCCTGAACTTGGAACACTGATTTAAAGTGAAACTCTCACAAAATCGCACAAGGTTGACAATAAGACCAGCCTAGGATTCAACTCAGCCCCATAACTGTTTTCTTCTTGCCAAGTTATTTTTAAACTTATGAACACGTTGCCAGCATTTACAAATAGGGAGACTTTAAAAAATATATAAGAGCCCTGGTTATTAGCGCCTCTTGAATAATTCATGGCCTAGCCATTCAGATTCTGCTTTGAGACTTGGAAAGTCATTCTCAGATCTGTAGTGGCCACAGACACTTTGGAGGGGCCATGCCTTTTCTAGTTTGCTCTGCTCCCCACTTCTTTTTGCTCCTAATCTAACCTGCTTTTCTTAGTACCCTCTCTAAAATGCCTACAAGCCATAGAGTGAGGGTGCTGAGAAAAGCAGGTTAGACTTAAAGTCACAATTAATATGATGCCTTTTGACCTGACTTTGTGACTGACAGTCTGGTCTGAACCTTGCTTGGCCCTTTTATTTTAAATAACTGATCTGAAGGTGCCTATTGTTAAAATATTTACTGTTCATTAAGGTCCATAATTCATCAAGAACTTTCTCATGAAGACACAATGAATGAGTATAATGTGTCAGAATATTATATGTTGTAATAAAATTGCATTTCTTATACACCTAATCAGAATGTTTCATGCCTGAACAAATGGGAGAGAATATTTCTCACAGTATCAATTAATCCACAGAAAACACTATGACAATTTTCCATTTTCAAATAAAACAACCATCCAAACCCATTTAATACAACTTTAATATGAAAAGTTACTCATGATATTATGAAGTTTCTCATCAATAAATTTAAAATGATTCTCACATGTTTAGCAATGGCACACATCAGGACAAGAACTTAGCATTTGAGTTAATCATTTTCCTTATCCAATAAAATAAGTTGACATTATAAACTTGAATGCACAGCTCCATTATTTTGTGAGAGCATAGCCAGGAAACATTATCTAATGATGTCTTCATTACATTCATTCTTGAAGAATTTTGGGAATGCTATTCCCCTTTCTTCTAGAGTCCTTATCTTAATAAGAAGGAGTGAATCATGATGACCAACTATAAAGTATTTTGAGTAATTTAATGACTGACTATGGACCTACATGTTACAATGGCCCATGATTTGGTTTCATTTTTAATTATCCTTTCAAAAATGAGAAAGAGAGGTTTCTACCACACCTCATAATATTGAACATATGGAGGCTGTTTGGTAACAAACTTATCTAGAAAAACCTCAAGCCAAATCATTCATGCTGCTTCCTGCATTATTCCATCATGCCTCATCATGAGTTATGTAACCTTATCTTTAGTTTCTCTAGAAAGCTTAGGTTAAGATCTTGAACATAGCAAGTATCCCCTAAGTCTGAAGAATTTCACTGGAATCTCTAACACTTTATTTGTTTGCAGTGGGAGAGAGAGAGAGAGAGAGAGAGAGAGAGAGAGAGAGAGAGAGAGAGAGAGAGAGAGAGAGAGAGAGAACGAGAACAAAGAGCCATATAAGGAACTCCAGGCACATGTGTCACTTTGTGTATCTGGCTTTGTGTGGGTACTGGAGAACTGAACCTAGGTCATTAGGATCTGTAGGCAAGTACCTTAACCACTGCTCCATCTCTCCAGCCCCATCTAACACTTTTATATAACACATTTATGTGTCAAGCTTAAAACACTATTTCTTGAGAAGTATTTAAAAATGCTTAAAGAAGAAATTTGGGTTCTACTAATTTATGTTGGAAGAGCCAGAAGTGTTAAATAGAACTGTGACTTTTCTTCTTATAAGATTTCTTACAGGGACATAAACTGTACTTCAACCATGTGTTTTATATACCAAAACAGAAAATAAACTTTTCTAAGAGCCATGTTTAAGTGCTCAGGGAAATGCTACTTTTGGAAACTGGGATGCATTATTCATTGACGACTGGGCTTCCAGCGACTGTAATTACTTACTTACTATCTATGGCAGAATTGAAGTAATTGATTAACATTACCCCATAACATTGCAGTGGCAAAACAGACTCTCTGACGCCTTCAGATATCTGACCAACATTCCAAGTGCTCAGCCGGAACATAATCCATTCTTAGCTCTCTTTTTCCCTCAAAATTATTGTAAAAGCCATTTATGAAGACCCTACATTTCCCTGAGATCCAATAGTATATGGACAACTCAAATGTTTAACTGGATGACACCTCTCCTCAGTCACAGCCCTCCTCCGACTTTCCCTTCAGAGACATAACTTTATTTGGTCAAATGTTGTTTTGAATATGTTAAATAAATGTCATCACATTCTTCATGGGCACTTAAGATTTATATAAGGCTGAACGTTTACTTTAATGTAACTATGAATTCTTCAGTATAATGCCCAAGGCAAAAACCCTCAAAAAGCAAAATCCAAAACCAACCAACAACAAAACTGGGAGATGCTTGCTTTACTTCTAAAAATCTTGTTTGGGGATGGAAAGATTGCACAGTGGTTAAGGCACTTTCCTGTAAAACCTAACAACCTGAGTTTAATTCCTCAGGGCCTGAGTAAAGCCAGATGCACAAAGTAGCTCACACATCTGGAGTTCGTTTGCAGTGGCTAGAGGTCCTAGCATGCCCATTCTCTCTTTCTCTCTCTCTTTCTCTCTGCTTGCAAGTAAATACTAAAACAATACTGTTTCTATTTATTCCTTGCAGAAGTTAAAAATATTGCTTCTGATATGTAGATTTAAAATTAAAATCACATGGGATAGAGGGAAATAACTTTAAGGATGGAGAAAGAATGCCAAGTATGAGAAGGATATGTTATGTAACCAGTTTCTTTTGAACTAGACCTAAACGCTTTCAGGATTTGTGGCCAGTTATACTTTATTAACAGTGTGAATCAAGATGGACACACTTGTCAGTACTAGTTAGCTGATGGTTATAACACTAAGTCCCTCATTCTGAGGCATGTATTCAAGTTTAAAAAATAAAGGCTCTTATTTACCCATACTGATGATGACAGAGCAGGATTACACACAGTTTTGGAAACCCTTATGCCAAAAATATCATTGCTGCTCTAAGAGTTGAGTTCTTCCAACATGACCCTATCCATTCTGCACAAAATGTCAGAATCCAGTGGCCACATTCCATTTGGTCCACATTTTACCCAGGGTTGTGAAGTGCACTTTTGTATGGCTTCACAATCTCTATAATCAGTATTTCAGGGGCTTGGGAACTAGCTCAGTTAGTAACATGCTTGCTATGCAAGCCTGACTTCTTAGGTTCACTTCTCTAGCACTACAAAACAAGTCAGGTGCAGTGGTGCACACCTGGAATTCCAGTGCTGGGATGTGGACATGGAGGGAGCCCTGGGGCTTGTTGGAAAGCTAGTCTGGTATATCACTGGGTTCCAGGTTCTGCAAGAGATTTTTGCCTCAAAAAATAATGTGGAGAGAAATTGAGAAAGGCACCTGGTGTTGACCTCTAGCCTCCAAGCATATGTGCACACAGGTGTGCACCTACATATTACACATACACTTCAAAAATTTTTTTTAAAATCAGTGTTTGCCCCATCGTGCGGCATTGGATAAAACATATTCTATATTTTATTTTACAATCAGATATGTGAACTTACCATTCTAATTTATGACTGATATAAAGCATGTCAGTGGTTGTAATTAATAGGACTCCTGACCAAGTCATAGTATGAAATTAAATTCAGAAGTGGCTGTGACCAAATGTACTGCATCACAAATATGTTTAGTTTGATAACTATTCTTTTGATATTATGTACATTTATTTTGTAAAAAAACAAAACTAAATATATATAGATATCAGTAAACATTATTTTTATGATCTGAGAGGAGTGTGGGACTATATAGAAGGGGTAGAGGAAAATGCTTCAAATGTTTTCATTTCATATTTCACATTGGTATGTAGTATTGTATTTTTCACATAACATTCTCCTTTCATCACTTACAAACATAAAATGGGGAAAATGAGCAGCTTCATTGTCTTATTATTCCACCTCTCTTTTCTGATGTCTAGGGCATATTTTGCAAATACATCTCAATGAAATAATTTACTACATTTTGAACTGAGATGACTGAACCTAAACTCCTGAGCTTGGAGTCAGAAAACTGCTCAGACAATAAAAGGCAACACTTGCTTGGACATGAAGTATTTATGGAACAAAAATGGTAAGGAGAAAGCTAATGAAAAATGGTACTTTTACTGACCAAAATAATTTCCATGTAGTTTTTTTTAAGAGTCCAAGAAAATAAGCTCTGGAAAATAAGAATGGCTTAAGATTTGGAGTTTCAGCACAATATAGTCCAAGGTAGCACAGGAGCCTCTCTCTGACAGTTAACAGAGCCTGGTTAAGGGAGGGGGTGCTAAGCCTCAACTCTCCACAGGAGGTATCACTCCCTAAAACATCGCCAAATTCTACACTCTTAATCTGGGGCATCTGGCATATCACCTCTCTTAATTCATGTGATGTTGACTATCTGGCAATCTCTTAAAAACTTATAATTCAACATTTACTTCTAGAATGGATCAATAAGATGATACCGGCTGAGATCGGTGAATTTTCAATCAAGAATTCCGTTTTCTCTAGATTTACCCTCCTCAAGGATCTAAACTAACAGATTCAGTCCTGCGATGGATAATCTCCATTGCTAACAGGCTTTAGAGTCACCCTGGAGATTCATGAGGCACACCTCTGAGTACATTTGTGAGAGTGGACTGAGGGGCAAAAGCATCCTGAAAGGTAGCATTGCAACATCCTTCTCGGAAGAGAAGGAGTAAAACACACACACACAAAAACCAGTTGAGTACTGGCTTCCCTTTCTTGCTTCCTGGCTAGCCATAAAGTAAACATTTCTCCTCTGCCACACACTTGTGCTGCCAAGTTCATGGGCCAAACAACCTTAACTTGAAAATCAATAATTACTCCCTTTATGTTATTTTCTCAGGTATCTGTCATAGCACTGACAAAGTAACTCATGCAAGTCCTAGTTAGCAAACTAAAGTAAGAGATTATTTTTTTTCCAGACACACAAGACTCCATTTGAAAATGTGATCACTAGGCTAATCTTTATCCAATTACGCAGCAGCATGGCACGCATATGTTAGAACATTTATGATATAATTCTGACATTAATTGGGCTCAACGATTCAAGAAAACAAATACAAGTTGAACATTCAACTGTCTTGAAAACAGTCATGAATCCACATGTGACCAGAACTCTCCACCCAAACAAACCAGCAGCTGAAGGTGAACTCCAAGTATGACTTGCCATAGTCAGGCTAAGGGCTGCAGAGAAGCCCCAGCATCTTTCAGGAGTCCAGGTAATGCCCTCAATTCAGCAGAGACTTCTTTATGACTCAGTCATCTGTGAATGAGACTGGGCTCTCTGCACTTGCTGTGGAAGCCTGAAGCAGCAGCTGTCTCTCAAGCGGCAGTAACAGATTATTTATTTACTCTTAGATTTGCTTATGGTTAATCACTCCATGGCCTTGTCAATTCCTTTCATCTCCATCTCTAAGGAAGTCAGGCAAAGTACTGACAATCCTAAATAACCTTAATGACATCTATAGCAGAATGTCCTTTCCCTAAGGACCGATCCAGAAAGCCTCTAATCCTATAACCTCAGTCCCTAAAAGTGTGATTTCATCCTGTTATGTTATTTACAAATCCATTGTTCAGTCAATGTTCTGGGCTAAAAGAAAAAAGAAATGGATGTACGATATCTTCAGGCAACTCTAAACCTAACAACCTTCTGTAGCGAGCATCAAGGGACCCAAGACAGAAGCCACTATGAAGGAAGTAGTGTCACAGAGGAAAGAAGGGGCAGAGTGGAGGAAGGACACAGATGCAAGTATCACACTCTTTTAGAGTGGTGTCAAGACGGAGCTTATTTTGAGTGAGCCTTATGACAGGAGCCTTCAACAATGGCATTCCCTGTGCATCTGTCACACATTATCCCTCTCCTTGCCTGACAAGTCTCCTCCAGATCTCCATTTCTCCTTGCCTGTGAGCTGCGCCTTTGCTATTCAGCCCTTTGGTTTCTTACAATGGCATTTTGGGAAGCATCATTTTTTTCTCTGGCTTTTCCATCGGGTCCCTTTGGGACTAACTAGTTGAGTCTCTTACTTAATATTCTAGTTTCCTTATGTGTGGGGAACTAAAGAACAGTCATGCATAACAAAATATCTCTTTAGGTCGAATCCCAAACAACATACACAGTATGTTTTTTTACCTGTAGAAAGGGTGACCTGAATTTCTGTGATGCAGGAGAGTAGAAAGTATTCTCATTTTAAGGATGAAAAAGATCCCTGATCTTGACATCATGCTAAGAATATTTCCACACTGTTCTTATGGGTTGTGAATCTGATTGGAGGAATCATTTCCATGCTTCAAAGCAGGACACTGTGTTTCAGAGAATTCAGTGAGTTATTCCAGAGTCTCCTAATTCTCAAACAATACATACGCCTGATACCAGTTTGCAGGTTTTGCCGTCATTCCACCTTGTTTCTTTATAGGACTCTGGAGCTCAGAGTTCAGTGAGATCACAGAGATACACGCCTCTTACCAAAACAGAATTACGCCCACCCTTGTACCCTTTCATCGTCTCTATTGTTTGAACCTGGCTCCCCATAGTTGTCTTCTGTACACCTCTGCTTGGCATTGCTTCACTCTCCAGATGAACTTGAACTCACTGTCTTTGAAGTTAGTCCCGAAGAAAAGTCAAGGGACTAGTTTGGAGCAGGAATCCCTTGTTTCCCAAATGGCAGAATTGTCTTCGGTTCCCAGGTGGATTTAGTCCTCTAAGCTCACCTGAAAATGGAAGGCTAGTGAAATTATTATCACTGCATCTTGCAGCTGCAGATCTGTGGTTCCGCATGGAACTGTGCACAGGCTTTAAACCAGAGCCCGATTGCCTCTAAGTGAAAGAGAAGGAAATAGTGTGTAATTAATAAGCCCACCGGCCTCTTGATTTTTGGGCACTAAGCAAATATCTTTTATTCTGTCACCAACTGTTATGAAAGTACCCTTTCATAACAAGTGCAAGTTCACTTTCAGTGGGGGCAACTGAAATCTATGATCTTGGATTCTTAAAGTACTGACAATTGTGAATTTTAAAGCACAACACCAGGCGCACTGTGCAAGGCTGGAGGGCATACAGGTCACTGGGAGGAATGCCAGGCCTGAGGCCACAGTGATGAAGAGGATGCAGTGGGAGGGGTCCGCTTGGAGGAGAAAAAAGATGACAGGGTAGACATAGTGGGCGTGGCCAGGTGGGTGGAAGGGGAGGAGTGAGCATCACTGCTTCGTAGTGTGAGGGGAGGCACATGCAGTGGACCAAGGTGTGAGGGCTGAGTAGGAAACAGGGCTGGAGATGAGGTTCCTGTGGGAAGCTCCTGCCACTAGCTTGGCCACTGTTTTTATTCTCACCTGTTTCGCTTGGCTACTTGCCAACACGATAACGATGTCAGTTATCAACTTTACAAGCATTTTCTAGGGACAAGAAACCAATGATACATATTTAAGTCACCCCAAACTTTCAGATAAACAGTTCATCTAGCTGCCCTTATTTCCTCCTTACACAATTTAAAAAGTCAAATGACCTAGTTTGTTTGTGGTTGTATCTAGGTTTGTTTTAATCTAAGCAACAAAAAGCCATAGATTATATATATATATATATATATATATATATATATATATATATATATATATATATATATATATATGGAGAGAGAAAAAGAGAGAGAGAAAGAGAGAGAGAGAGAGAGAGCTAGAGTTCTCTGATAAGGCAGGCTTAGCTGTGGACAACACACTGCATGGTTGTGTGTAGATTGGCTGTAAGAAATTACTTTGGGTTCAAAAGTGGTTCGAGTCCTTCCAGGATGGTTGCAAGGTGCACGAATGAGCTATTTGTGTCCAGGAAAGCGCTTTGAAATGTGCTTAGTGCAATGTAGCAACTTATGTTTCAATTTTATTTCATTTTAACTCATTCTGAGCTCTAATAATTGATATTCTGTGCATTTATTGAAAGGTATTTAACTAGTTTGCGGAAAATGTAAGTGAACTATTTCAACTGTCAATTTAATGAACATTAAATATCAAGCAAGTGTTTGTGATAGCAATTTAGCATCCATTTTGAAATGTGCAACAAGTGAAAAATATGTGCTGGAATTTGAAAATTAAGTATGAAAAAAAAACTATGTTGGTGTAGTTTATATTGCTGACCTGCCAAAATGACTTTGGTAGATACACTGGGTCAAACTAAATATTAAAAAAATAATTTGAAATATCAAAATGAATTTCAGCTATATTTTTTGTTTCTTTTCTCACACTTAAAAATATGCCTCCCAGAAAATTTAAAAAAGACATTTATATTTCAGTTGCTCAGAGCTACTTTATTTGCTTTAATTTCTTCCCCATCGATAAGAAGACAAAATATTTGCTCTTGATGTGGTAGGGCATATATTTAATACCCACACTGGGCAGAAGAGGCAGGAGAATTTTTGGGAGTTTGAGAACAGCCTGGGATACACTGCAAGAGTGAATCTCAAACACACACACACACACACACACACACACACACACACACACACGGAAATATTAAAAGAAAATAAAAGAGCTACTGATCCTGATACTATTTCCACTTCCTTTCTCTATTTTAAAACAATTAAGATAATCTGTGATTACTTAATTGAGTCTCATCCAGTGTGTGAGAGCAAAGGACATTCATTCACTACTCATAGGACCAATGTCAGGGACGTGGTAATTTACTAATTGAACCCCTTTCCTTCCCACATTGGACTCCAGCGGATACCTCGATGATCCATATGATACAGTCCATATGCATCCATCCCTTAAACATTTTACTGAATACTTATTTATAGAAGAACTGAGGTTTTGTCATTTTGAATCATCAGGTATTTTTTTAAATGGCTAAAAATTGGTACTAAAAATATTCACACAGGGCTACAGTTTTAAGATGATGGTTGAGACATCATATATGAAAAAATTGACTGTAAAATAATTTGGGTCGTAGCTACCTAATTCGAGGTGCATTCTGCTCCTCTCACAGGATTTTCTATTTTCTTTATGATACTGCGGATACATTTTAAGCAATCCTTTTACAATTTTGTCCAGGGTCCTGATCATTTCTAAATGGTGCTTCACTTCAGTGGCAGCCCCAAAAGAAGTAGTGTTCCTTTAATAACGTGTGAGGGGTGGCTGGCTCCCCTCGTGGCTTGGCTGTTGGTTGAGCCCAGCTCCCAGGTC
>PVHP010012147.1:0-43567 GCA_004024765.1 Zapus hudsonius
CCTCATCCTGCAGCTCCCATAACTGCTCTTGTATCAGCTGAAATTTTTGTCCTTCCATTGCCTCAGGCACCAAACCTTAAAATTATCCTCACCTGTTCTTATATGATTACATTTTACTTCCAATCTCCCTAGATATTTTGTTGGTTACATCTTCAAAATATACCCACAATCTCATTTATAAACTTAATATAATACTCTCTCAAAATTCTATTATTTTTATTTCCAAAGCTAAGCAAGTTGATGATCAATTGATTTGGTAAAACAAACAAGCAAGATAAGCTTGTATAAAAGAGAAGAACGCTGGAGGGGCCTTGAGCCCAACAAGATATTAGAACAAGTCATCAATCTTCTAGAAGCTAAGTAGTGAGGACAGGTGCATGCATAATCCAAAACACCATTAAAACAACATATTATTCAGAAACAAAGTATACCGTTTATCATAATTTTTTACACAATGAATTCAATACCTTAAATCAGTGATGGAAAAAGAACAAAGACGGAACACAGGAAAAAAAACTAAACATATGTATACATTCCTAATTTTGTATATTTAACTTGAAACTAAGCCATATTCTATAAAATTATGAAATAAAACCAAAATCAAGATGCAAATAAAGCAACTCTTAACATCCAAGAGAACAAAACAAATCAGACTTAAGATATATTGCATGCATAGCAATTTTGACCTAACTGCAGAGACTGGAATTACTTACAAGTTCACAATGGATTTTAAACAAGTAATCTGTGTGCAAAATGCAAACTGAAATTGCATAAAAGAAGAAGAAGTAGAAGAAGAAGAAGAAGAAGAAGAAGAAGAAGAAGAAGAAGAAGAAGAAGAAGAAGAAGAAGAAGAAGAAGAAAAGAAAGAAAAGAAAACGCAAACCCACCCTTCCTAGGCAGAAGTTCCCTTTCCTAGAATTAAGATTCCTTGGAGGATTAAACTTGAACATGGCATTGTGGTTGGTAAAATCCGGCCCCCATTTAGAAACTATAAATGACTCCAATTTGTGGTTCTACATGGGCTTTGCCCCCTCATGCCTTTTCATGGGCGAGAGCTCTTTACACCATCTCTTCTTTCCTACTCATAAACTAACGGAGTTGCTAAACTTAAAAAAAAATCTAAACAAAACTTACTGTCCATAATCATTGTTCTTGGTAATATTACAGTGTTATTATAACACACACACACATGCATACTTCTACATAGAGAGGAGGTAAACCTGAAGCCTGTGACTGTATTAGAAGTCAAGGGCATTAGCAATGACTGCTAAGATAATATAATAAAAGATATGAATCAACTCGGAGATGTTCTCTTTAAGAAAAGAGTGAACATTTTGAACAATAAAAGTAATCATTGGACTTTTGCCTCTGGGAATATGGAGTATTGCATCTTCTCCTATTCTTCCAAGTACAATGGAAGTCTCTGAATTCTGCATTTGATCTTAGCCAAAATTTACAGCAAACACAAAACTGAAAGGTGAGAATATGAAGGAATACTGTCTGAAGACCAAAGAAATAACACTGTGGTGTGCTCTGTGGGTTTTCTTTGTGCCTTTCATGTACCAGATTTGGAGCCCAACGGTAGTAAGTTAAAATTGCCGATGCATGCCGGCAAGAGAGCCCTTTAAATTTCTGTTCTCTGTATGTATCCATACAAGTCGGCAAAGAACACCTGAGAAAGATCAACTATTTCTACACAATAGGCATCATATTTTAGCCAAAACACAGAAAGAGTGGGTTCTGACCCTCATGTACCCAAGCACAGGTCCATGAGAAACCTAGACTTGTATTCTTAGCCTTCTCCACTGTTGAGAGGGTATCAGAGAAAGTCCAATGAGAAAAGGAGCCAGAGAGTAAATGGGACTCTGTAGCAGTCATCCTCTCATTGCTGGGGGATAAAAGGAACAGAAGCAACTTATGAGAGAAAAGGGCTTATTTCCAGCTTCTAGTTACAGTTTTAAATGATATCTCATCATGATATTAAAAGCATGGTAGGAGCAGACAGTCAGACATCACACCTCCAGAGCACCAGGGAGGAAATAAAGAGGGGGAACTGAGTGCTGCAAGCAGGCCTGGACTATAAAATCATTTCCAACAAGTTTCCACAAGAGGCTCCAATGGGTGGGAATTAAGCATAAGACTTATTCACAAACACATGGGGTTATGGGGGACATTTTCCATTTAAACAACTATAGAGTCACTCCCTTCAAATAGCACTAATGGGAAGGACACAGAGAGCTCAGCTCCTACCCCATCTGGGAGTGGTGTTGCAGGCTCTGATCCTTCTCAAAGGAGTGGTAAAGAGATTTGCTGGTCATCACCATCCACTGGTAGTGAGGTCACCCTTACTCCCATCCCATAAAGTTAGTGGAGACCACATAAAGAACATTTCATTGACACCGTTGGTATAAGTAGGGGCCTGGTAGGGAGCCAGAACTCCCTAATCTTTCTAAATGTAACCAATAATGGCAGCTTAGTGAATCTGGACTTCTATGCCAGCAATGGAGAATAAACATAAGATGGATTAAAAGTGTAGCAAGGTTTTAGAAACCCATGGCTTTTAAAAATTGTGTATAACTAGATCCACGGTGGTAGAAGAATGTTTCAGTAAATGGCAACAGGGCAATTCAAGTGCCACAAGCACCAAAGACACAAGAGCCACAAGATGGAAAAACTTTCCCTCATACATTTCTGGCAGGAAAGAAAAATGGCATAGCCACTCTGAAAATTGCCTGGCAATATCTTTAAAAATGAACCAGCCATTATTCTCCTAGACACTTACCCCAGAGAATTGATCATTTAAATCATGGAGAAATCTACACATAAATGTTTGTAGACACCTGCTTAACAATATTCTCCAACTAGAAGCAATCCAGATGTCCTTCTGAAGGTGAATGTTTAAACAAGCATGACCATACTGTGCAATAATTTTACTCAGCAATAAAAAAGAATGAATTGTATATATATATATATATATATATATATATATATATATATATATATATATATATACAATAAATTAGAAGTATTTCCAGAGAATTATGCTATATGAAAATAGCCCAAGACCAAAGGTTGCATATCGCACAATTCTATTTATGCAACATTCTTGACCTGGTAAATTACAGAAACTGTATGGATGGCTTCCAGGCATGTTAGTCAGTTTTCTCTCACTGTGACACAACACATGAGAAAATCAATGTATAAAAGAAATGTTTATTTTAGCACACATTTTCAGAGGTTTCAGTGTCTTGACCCAATTTCATTGGACCTGCAGTTCTGTGGTTGCATGGAATATCATGGTGATAGCAAGTGAGCTGGAAGGAAAGAGGAGAGAGAGAAAGAGAGAGAGAGACACACAGAGAGAGACAGAGAGAGACAGAGACAGAGAGACAGAGACAGAGACAGAAATACAGAGAGAGATGAGAGACAGAGACAGAGATAAAGAGAGAGAAAGACAGAGACACAGAGAGACATAGACACACACACAGAGAAAATAACAATATACACTTTATATAATGCCCTTAGTGGCTTAATAAATTTCCTCCACCAAGCACCAGCTCTCAACATTCCACTATCTCCCAAAGCACCATAAGTTGGTGGTGACTAAGCTTAAACACATATGCCTTTAGAGGGAGAACACTTAGGTTCCAAACCCTAACCCTAGTGTTAAGTGGGGCAAGAGACAATGACTTGAGTTATTGTAGATAGTTTCACATTGCTGGGTTGAACTTCCAAACAGACACAGTTTATGGGACAAAGGTTTATTTCAAACTTACAAATCCAGGAGGAGATTCCATCAGTGGTGGAAGAAGCTGCCTCCATACACACAGGCAGAGAGAAACAACAAAACAGCCAGGAAAACCAAAAGCAGCAATCACAAACCCACAGCAAGCAACAGGGACCTGCAAGAGCTCAGACTTCTCCACCTACCATTGGGCTGGAGATCAGATCTTCCACCAGGCACACCTTGGGGTTAGATTCCAGTACACCACCTCCAGCCAGGTGAC
Source organism: Zapus hudsonius (assembly GCA_004024765.1). Lineage (NCBI taxonomy): Eukaryota > Metazoa > Chordata > Mammalia > Rodentia > Dipodidae > Zapus > Zapus hudsonius. Next base: position 4,008 of record PVHP010012147.1, read on the forward strand.
TGTAGACCCAAGTTACAAGCTTTAATAAAATACCTGAGTCTATGGAGTCCATACATTTAAACTATCATGGTTATAAAGGTAAAGGTGATAGGTTTTTTTTTTTTGTGTGTGTGTGTGTGTGTGTGCATGCGTGTGTGAAGGGGGTCTCTCCTTTAGATCTTTATAGCAAAACTGAATGAATCTTTAGCATTACATTTTTGAAGCTGAATGAAATGACGGATCAATGTTATGCTTCTTAATGTTAACTGAGAACATGAGGTTGAATTCTGAGGAGGGGACCATTTATGATGGAACAGGGTGACATTTGAATAGATTACTTAATCTTCGCATTCCAGAAAGAAAGTCAGATTTATGTACTTACTAGTAAAACTACATATCATCCTCTACCAAGTATTCGTGGCAAAAAGTAGTATCTGATCAAGTGTATTAATTTAATTGCCAGTTTATAAGACATTTAAGGGGATAAAAATATGTTAAAGAACCCACAGATGCATTCAGTAAAATCTATAATGTGAGACAATCTAACAAGCTAATTTCTTCAAAAATAAATTTAAGAAAAAAATTTTAAAAGGAAACTATGTTAAAATATCTTAAAACACATAAAAGATATGCAATTCACTGACCTTGTTTGAACACTGTTCTCCTAAAGAAAATCATATTTAAAAACATGAATTATAAGACAATAGAGTAAGTTTGAATGCTGATTAGATGGTTGATGTTGCTAAGGGACTACAATCTGAAAAAAATGGCAATGCTGTTATAATTTTAACAAAAATATAACTTATAGAAACATATACTGAATTTTCTATAAATTAGTATTTGCTTCCCATCAGTCTAACGGGAATTGCCAAAAGTGGCTCTGTAAAGGCAAGGTGTGCTATATGATGGGTCCCATTCATTCTCATTCCACTGTTCTTATAATTTTGAGGTATGTTTGAGATTTTTCATAATAAGCTCTACTTCTCATCTCTTTTGAGGCTAACTGCCTGGGGAAATTTACCACCATTTCTAACTTGAAGCTTTATTGTATAACCTTAATTGGTCACCCACCTGGATGCAACCTCTGCCTTCCTTCATCTCTTACAATCCCAGGGCCATAACAATCAGTTTAACCTCAAGCCAGGACCTATTGGTTTTTTGCTCAAACAATGTCTGCATCAGTAAGAGTAAGAGCCAAGATCCTGTCACCACCCTCCAGAAGCTGTGCACCATCAGCTACTGTTAGCTGGTGACCCCCCTGACCCCTAGAGCTAAAATGTCATGAATGTGTGCTCAGGCTTTTACTTCATCTTGTGCCCAGAATTCGGGGTCCCCAAAGACCACTGAGGAGTTGAAGTGATGCAATCACACCAGGGTCTTTATTGCAGGCTCGAGCCAGGGCTCTCAACCTTCACCAATACAGGGGATCAGAAAAGAAAGTCTTGAGTCCAGAATTAACAGGTTTTTATAGAAATTAAAGCAAGGGTATGGGGTTTCCAACTTGGCAGTTACATGATTGGTTGACAGTTAGAAATTGCTTTCTAAGCATAAAAAGTTTTTTGGCTATATGCACTGAGCTGATACCACAAAATTAAAATATTTTGACCCCACACTGCTGCGCAAGCTAAATTAGAACATTCTGGCCACTAAGATATTTTCTTACTGTAAGCTGATTGGCTGTTGCTAAGGGCATTATTGGGTAGATGCTTTTTGTATTTTTTTCTTGGAATACAGGGTTCAAACATAGGATCAGTTTACATAAAAATGGAAGGTTTCTTTCAAAATGGCTGCGCATATGCTAAGAACATTTATATTTCATTAGGGATCTCACATTCCCCTTTTTCTTGTAAATGAGGCCCAATCATGGGTCCCCTGATGTTAATTCTAAATTTTTTACACGTTGGTATTGGGACCTTAGCACCATTTGTACTGTACTTATTTGTTCTTTGATGAAAGATACCAGCTTGTTAAGAATACAAGGACCAAAGGTAAACAATAATAGTAGGATAATGAGTGGTCCTAGTAGAGTAGTGAAAAATCGATTAGTCTGGCAACTCCTGGTCCCAGTCACTGGCTCCTTCCCTCACTGAGCTGTTGACCAAAGTGACCCATGAGGTCCCAAAAACAAGACAGGATTCTATCAAAGTTCTTGAATACCCACCCCAAGCCTGAGGCAAGATCCTGTTGCTGAAGAAACCACAGAAAGCCATCTATCAACACATCTATCAATACAGAGACACTTTGAGGTCCAGAATGGTAATCAGTCCCCAGATGGTAGTTAGTGCAGTGCTGGAAGGCACAGCATAAGCTGCCAGGAGAAAATGGTCAAGGACAGCTGGAGTGAACAGGGACCACTGACATGAAACGCAGTCTGCCACCATGATTAGGCTGAACATACTGCCAACTGGGAGAGAACAGCGAACCATGAAAGAGCACTTGTGCAATGGAGGAGCCAAAGCCTGTGGGAGGCAGTCAACAGCTTTTAATTCAGCCAAGTAATCCACTCAGTGATGAGGAGCCCTTAACTGGAACTGGGGAGTCAGGGTGAAATGCACCGGGAACCAGAATCTTGGGCCCCCAAAGAGAAATGCACTATACGAGTTATTTACAAAGAGCTACTATCAATAGAATCTAGCCAATTCAGAAATGTGTATCTCAGTTAACCTATACTGATCTTGCTCTCTGATGGAGATTCTGTTTGTATTTTTCAGAATGCAGAGAGAGAGCTGTGTATCCTCCTACCCCACCAACAAACCACAGGCCGATATCTGACATCCGGGCAAGAGATGAGCCACCCCAGATCTTCCATGAAGGATCCATATAGAACCCTGCAGAGAGTGGTGGGATAAGCAAGAGACCCATAACCACATCCAGTTAGTCAACACAGGATAAGGATAAGACAGACAGCAACGTTTTCAACACAACCTAAAGCAGAAGTACAGAGACCCCCTAAGACCTCAACAATAAAGCAGCCTTAATACTCACCCACCATGACTCAGGGAACTGAGTCGAAGAGGGGGTGGAAAGATTGTAAGAGCCGTGTTGGGGGAGAACTCCCAGAGACATTCATCCCCTCAATAACAACATACAAAGGGGGGTGGAACTGGGTTGACTCCTAGGCTATCCATAACCCCATACCCCATGGACTGATCCAGACTGCCCACAGAGGAGGATATCCAGCAGATTGGGGACAGGGAAGAGAGAAATTGGGGGAAATGAGGATATCAACTCATTATTTGCTCATTCAATGAATCTAATTACGGAAATAAAAATAAAAAAGCAGGATTTGAATCATCCCTGATTGTTCTCCTTCCCATTTTCTTTTAGCTAGTCCTTCTCTGACTTCGACCATAGACTCTTTAACTGCACCTGAATGATCAATGTAAAAATAACATTCTTCTCCTAGTGCAGCACATAGTCCTCCTTGGATGAGAAAGATTAGATTCAATCCCCTTCTATTTTATAACACAACTTCTGCTAGGGAGGTAAGGGATTCTTGCAAGTGGGAGATGGAGCTCTCTAATCTCTCTAGGTCTACATCTATAGTAGCCTGGAGATCACTGTAATGTTGGTTCTGAAGGGCTAAGGAGGAAATTCCAGTTCCTGCTCCTGTAGTCCCAAGTCTAGCAACACAGTTACGGTAATAGCTGTGATAGAGTTCTTTTTAAATATATATTGATGAGGATTTAAGCATTGAAAGAATTCTTCTTCAGAATGATAAACCAGTTTGGGAACTAGCTGCACTAGGACACAGAAACCTCGAGTCTGATTTAGCACCTGGAGATGTACATATGGGGTAAGGCCCTTTGAGCAGGCAGGCCCACTGTCGTAATCAGCCACACACCACTGGGATGAATCTTCAAACCAGGCTCAATTTGGGGGAGGAAAGTATTTATTGAAATTACAGATTGAGGGGAAGTTCTGTAATAGCAAAAGAGGCTGGCCCTCTTTCACAGGTCCGAGCAGAGAGAAAAACCCATCACCTACACCACACACAGAACAGGGAATAGGCCGGGAGCCAAGGATAGAATTTGTTCCCCTTTATATTACCTTAGGAAGGGGTCTTACAGCCCTTCTCCAGACTTAATGGCTTCCCGAGTCTCTGGAATTTTCTTCCTGCACTGCCCACACAGGAAAGGATGTTATAGTTCTAGCTTCTTTGAACTTCTTTACATCCTGCCCCTTGCTGAGAGGCTGCTTCCTTGTAAACATCCACAGAGACCCACCCAAGATAATTAAAAAGATCCAAGTTGACAACAAAACCTAACCATCATACCCACCATCCATCCTCTGGCAGGAGAACATAACTTGAATAGGTGTCGGGGAGCTCAACTGTTTTATTGCAGAGGTGCTGATAAGCTGGGGGGCACAGAGCCTATACATAGCCCTCAGCCTGTGACTGATTGTAATGTCTGTCAGTGGATCTCTGTTCTTTCGTTGCCACCTGCACTTGTCACTCTTAGAAGAGATGGTGCAACTTCCTCTAATAGTTATTTACTCATAGAAGTGAGGTTTGGAATCATAGCATAACCAACAAAATTGAGTTAAGTCTGGCCTAGATGTGTTTAATACCTTATAGATATTTAATAATAATTCCCATAGGGGATCTTCTGGCTTGGCTAGAGACAGACCTTTAGCCATATTGGGTTGAGTGAGATTAGGGATCTCTGGTAATGGGGTCGTTTGGGGAAATGGGGATTCAGGTCTCTGGATTTGAGGTGGTGGCCTTAAAGGGGGTAGGGCTAGATTAGGCCCTATAGGTCTTGGGAGGTAAGCAGGCTGTTTAAGTAGTTGAAGGTGAACGAGGATGCCATCATGTTGCCTGCCTACCTGATTTAATCGGAGACCCCAAGTTTTGCCAGTCTCCCAAAGTCTGTATTGTTTGCCCTTGTCTGTAAACTTGATGAGAACTTCAGAATAATCTTACCTAACTCATGATAGTTCAATCTTATCTCCTCCCTTCGCTTTCCATTCAGTGGCGCTAGTCTCATATCCCCAGTTCAGACAGTAATACACTGTGAACCCCCCCACAACTAGAAGTATGCTTTTTCCCCAGGGCAAAAATGCCAATCTCTCCAAGGACATTCAGGATGGGAGTCCTTAGTGGTATCGGACAGCATTCTTATGAACCAAGGATGTGGAGGAAGCAGGATCTCTTTTGTTTCAGTACGTTCCCAGGAACTGGCAACCTGTTGACATAAATCAAAGGTCAAATCATAAACCAAGGAATTTCAGGGGCTGTTTGTGACTTAAGGTATATATGAGTACCAGTCTCAGGGTTGGAAATGATCCAAGTCCAATTAAAGGGGACATGTGGATCAGAAGCAGAAAAGTTAGTGTTTGTGAGAACAAACAATCATATAATCATTTTTCGGCAAAGTTTTACCTTTAACGGATTGTCCTTGTCTCTGGAAATCTTCCATGTTGGTATAAAATCCTCTTTGATGGTGAACGGGTCTGCATGTCCGCTGGTCGGGCATGGGTATAATGGACCCAGGTGGTGACTCCATCGACTTTGTGTGCAGTAGGCTCATCAGTACCACGATGTAGGGAACCCTTTCAGTGGGGCTCGAGATTCCTTTGGCAGTGACGCTTCACATATACCCAATCTCCAGTTCGGAACCAGTGAGGTTCAGGAGGAGGTCCAGTCTCATAAAGAGCTCCTAGTCTGGCCCAAACTTCTTGATATGCCTGCTTTAAGGCACTTATGGAAGATAACAATACATGATCATCAAATTCATTCAGTAACTCAGATTGCAGGTTTGGTATAACGGGGGGTGGTCTCCCAAAAATAATTTCAAAGGGGGTCAAAATAAGTTTAAAGGATAAATTGAGCACCCAGTACAATGCATTGAGAAGGGGAGTTACCCAGTCTCTGCTAGTCTCCATGGTCAATTTGGTTAGGGTCTCTTTTAGAGTTCTATTCGTTCTTTCTACCAGTCCTGAACCCAATTGGGGTCTTTATTCACAATGTGATTTCCAATTGGACCCCAGAATTGAAGCTAGATTCTGAATTACCTTAGACACAAAAGCTGGCCTGTTATCTGACCCTATCATCACCGGGAACCCACACCTAGGTAAAATATCTTCCAATAACTTTTCAGCTACTATTTGAGCAGTTTCATGCTTGGTGGAGAAGGATTCCACCCATCCTGAGAAAGTGTCTATGGATACCAACAAATACTATAAGCTCCTGGTTTGTCTCCTCGTAACCTAGAACCTGGATTAGGCGGATTTCTAAAAAGCACTGGTTAATTGACAAGCTTTGCAATTAGTCACAATGTATTCCATCTTAGAGTTAGAGTCCTTAATTTTTATTCCAGCATACCTCAGCTAATCCTGCATTTTTCCAATTCCCATGTGAGTAGAACAGTGAATCTTTAAAAGCACTTGTTCCCCTAGTTTCTCAGGAAGGATGAAGCTGCAGTCCCCCAACCACCACCATCCATTTAAGCATTGAGCCTTAGGTAATTTCTTCATCCAGTCCAAATCCTCTTTGGAATGTTTAGATTTTTCAGGGAGATGGGAGGGTCCAGGATCAGGCAACAAAGTGGTGAGGACCCAAATTATATTTAAAGCTGCTTCCTGGGCAACCTTGTCAGCCAAATTGTTGCCCAGTGCGTGTCACAGGAGAATCTGTCTTTTGATGCCCAGGGCAATGTACAACAGCTAACTTTTTAGGTAGCCACAATGCTACCAACAGGGCCAGTATCTCCTCTTTCTTTTTAATAGTCTTTCCTTCAGCTGTTAATAGCTCCACATACGTGGGCAGTTGTAAAGGCATGGCGGCTAACAGTGAAAAGAGCCTCTGTCTTTCCCTAAAGTCAGAGACTTAGTTAAGGCCACCAGCTCTGCTTTCTGGGCTGAGGTCCCGGCTGGCAGAGGCTCAGCACAGATGGCTTCAGTCTCAGTCACCATGGCCACCCCTGCATATCTCTGTCCATCTTGGATGAAGCTCCTGTCATCAGTATACCAGACAAGTTCAGCATCTGGCAAGGGTTGGTCCTTTAGGTCTTTTTGGACACCATGCACTTGGGCCAGAATTCCAGCACAATCATGAAGAAGGGCCTCTAGGTCTGGGTCAGGCAGCAAGGTCACAGGATTCAGAGTGGTCAGGACCTGGAATATAATTCTAGAAGGATTCAACAGCAGGCTTTGATAATGAGTGAGCCATGCATTGTTCAGCCAGATATCAGAGAGCTGTTTGAGAATCCCTTTGATAGCATGGGGAGCTATCATGTGAAGTTCTTGCCCCAGAGTGAGTTTATTAGCATCTTTGACCACGAGGGCCATGGCCACTATCACGCACAACCATGGGGGCCAGCCCGCCGCCACAGGGTCCAGGTTTTTAGATAAATAGGCTACATGTCTTCTCCAGGGCCCCAAGTATTGCGTGAGCACTCCTTTTGCTATGCCTTTAAGTTCATCTATATATAGATGAAAGGGCTTAGTCGCATCAGGCATCCCAGGGCGGGGGCAGACAGGAGGGCTTCTTTTAATTTGAACAAAGGATTTTTCCGTGTCCTAAGTCCATTCGAACTTTTGGCTTTCCTTTGTTCTTTCATATAAAGGCTTGGCTAATTCAGCAAAGGAAGGAATCCAGAGTCTGAAGAATCTGGCAGAATCCAGAAATTCATGTATCTGCCGGGCACTTTGGGTCTCATATTTTGAGCAGTTTCCTTTTTTGCCTTAGATAGCCACCTCTGTCCCTCCTTTGATTGGTGTTCCAAGTAATTTACCTCTGGTTTGCAGATTTGGGCTTTCTTTGCCAATGCCTGGTACCCAAGTTCACCCAATGTCTGGAGCAGGTCCTCTTTCCCTTTGAGACATAATTCATTTTTCTAGGTGGCCATCAAAAGGTTGTTTACATCCTGCAAGAGTCAAATTAGGGTGACCAGCTCGGAACTCACCCAAGTCTTCGTGGAGGGCGGGCTTCATCAAAGAGGGTGGGTAAATTCTTGAATCCTTGAGGCAGTCTGGTCCAGGTTAGCTGTCTGCTGACACCCTTCTCTGGATCTGTCCATTCGGATGCAAACAGCTCTTGGCCCCCGGGGGCCAGGGGTAAGCTAATGAAAGCATCTTTTAGGTCTAAAACAGTATACCATTGTTGAGTTGGAGGCAGGGAACTGAGGAGGATGTACAGGTTAGGGACAGTTGGATGCCTGTCCATCACCTGTTTATTCACCGTGTGGAGGTCTTAGACTGACCTGTAGTCATTAGAATTTAGGTATTCCAAGCAGATTGACAGGGTTTCAGGGCCCCCAGCTCTAATAAATGCCAGATATGTGGTATGATCCCACTTCAAGCCTCTAAGGGAATGGGATACTGTCTGATTTGAGCGGGGTCTGTGCCAGGCTCCAGTTCTATGTGTATAGCCAGTTTAAGTTTAGCCAATCCCAGTCTCAGCCCAAGCCTGTGGAAAGGTTTAATAACAATCCCTATTGGCTGCAGAAGGAGACAGTTGCTGATGTAGCTGATATTTGTCCTCCAGGTTAACAGTAAGGACATGGATTGGATGCCCCTTACTGTCTGAAATACTAGTTCCCTTGGGCTGGAAGTTGATTTGTGTACCAATTTTAGTTAGGAGATCTTGTCCCAATAAGGGGTAAGGGCATTCTGGGTTGACCATGAATGAATGGGATACCCAGCCCATACAGAGATCCACTGTTCTGCAGGTAGTCCAAGAATATTGGCTCATCCCCTTTGCACCCTGAACCCAAGAGGCTTTTCCAGAAAATTTGCCTCAGGGCACAAGAAGGACTGAATGTTAAGCCCCTGTATCTACTAGAAAGTTGATTAGAGTCCCCTCCACTTTGAGAGTTACCCTGGGTTTGGGGAGGGGGGCAGAACCCTGTTCCACCTAGTAACTGAGTTTAGCAGCCTCGGTGACTAAGACATGACACGGGGCCCACTTTGAGTCCCAATTTTTCTTTTTAGGCTTTTTAGGCCCAACCTCCTTGCAATATGCACATTGGTCTTTTTGGAGCTTGGATTGTTCCGGTCAATTTTCTCAGTTGGCGGCTCCGTTCCTCAGGAGGGTTGGTAGTAGCTACTAGGAGGATCTTTGCCATGGTCTGAGTCTGTCTCGTATTCTCAGTTGCCCTGGCCTTTCTTTCTTTCATTAAAATCCTTTCCTGTCTATCCTCTGGAGTTTTTCTATTATTACACTCTTTCTGCCACTATCATCAAATCTCTTAGATGCTTCTCTGCCAACCTTTCTACTTTCTGTACTTTCTAATGTCTGGGGCAGCCTGATTCACAAAGGCCATCAATGACAGCAGCCTTTGTCTCAGGTGCCTCTGGGTCCATGGGTGTATATTGTCCAAACGCCTCCATGATCCTTTCTAAGAAAGCTACAGGACTTTTCTCTCTACCCTGCTGTACATCTCCTACCTTGGCCAAATTAGTGGGCTTACGAGCAGCAGCCCTGAGGCCTGCCATTAGAATCTCAGCCAGGCAGTGAACAGCTCCACAGGCATCTTCATGTTCTATTGGCTCTACATATCCTGGTTAGCAAAGGGTGCAACCCTAGGGTGTTCTCACATGAGCATAGCCCCAGAGCTCTGCATCTGACCTTCAAGATGCTGGTACTTTTCAAAGCACCTATGGACATCTCACTACCCACATTTCCTTTGGAGGATTTTGTCTCAATTTTTATTCTCCACCTCAAGCAACATAGTTTAAATATTTATCTCTGAATCTTTTTGATAAATGCTATAGGCGGTGAAAAATTTTCTGAAAGCAAGTTCTGAGTCCATTCATTTAAGCTGGCTTTATGAGTAGTGATTTCCTGGGAAGTGGAAAATGGGTGATTCCTTGAGACAAAGGCTTTAAAGGAGTTGCAATCACACTCTTCCTGCCTCAATGGCTGTCTGGCTTCTGGTCTTTCTTCTCTTGCAGATTCTTGGTCTCTATGGCTCCCCTGAAGATGCACAGATGAGAATCACAGACAAGAAGGGCCCAAAATGTGTTCTTCTCATAAATATTCACTCACTCTTTCTTAATTAAAGATGGAAAGATTGCTGTACATTTTTAGGTAATTTTTAGAGCTCCCAACAAATTGATACTGATTATTTTTGCAAATTTTCTAACTGCCTTAATAGAAAAGATGATTACTGGAGGGGCTTACATTATCTTTTTCATTAAAAAAATATTTTTAACTAATGTCAGCCATATTAGTAGTTTAATAAAATGTACGACAGACTGCCAGTTTCATCTGTCTTTTACCTCTCCTACACATGGATGGCAGCTTAATTCTTCTGAAACCCATCTGGGAACACATCACCAATTTAGAAGTCTTTCCTGGATCAGGATTCCTGTTCTTGATCTCCATCCACAACTCTCCGCGTAGCGGCAGTCCGGCTCTCCCAAGTTGTGGCTGCCACAGTTTCCTCATATCCTCGAGACTGCTCTAACAAAACGGAGTAACCATTCTGTAAAGTCTCATTGTGGCTTTCTCACAATTCCCTCCTATTGGGAGAAAGCTGGCTGCTACACAGGATGCAGGTCATTTCAGTGAATCAGCAACTCATACTGTTTGGTGTGAAAAGGTCACCTGGCTAAAATAGGTCAGAATTGGAGAGATGGCATAAGGAATGCTTATGTGAGCTGTTCCTGAAGCCAGATGCCTAGTTCTGATTTATTCTTGCTGATTCACCATTTAAGGGATCATGTGTGATTGACATCAGCAAGACACTTTCCATTTGAATTTTATGAAATCTCTTGTCCTAGGAAAGGTCTAGAATAAAATTGCCACATTGTTCCACAAAAATTGCATGAAAATAAGAAGTATTATAGCCAACTTCTAGCCACTTTTTTTGATAGCTATCATGCGTGGCTTTTTGATAGTCTGAAAACAAAACAGGCAATTTGGAGTTTGACCTTCAGAAGTTTACAATCATACCAGATTAATAGACCTAAAATATACCTAAACTTTAAGAAAAAATTAGTACTGTGTAATGTGTTAGTCTTTTCCCATAGCCAGAGGACAGTGATGCCACGAGGCAGGGCGTTAAAGGGCTTAAGGAAACGAAAATGAAGAACAGTACATACAGTAAATACTAATGGAAATTCACATTTCAGTAATCAGTCTCAGAACCCATTTACTGAATTGGTTGTCAGATGCTCCTCACTGTGTGAGTTAATCAAACCTCACCACAGCATCGGAATCTGTATGTTAATTGTTTCCTTGCATACCTCTAGTGGGGATAAGTTAGACTTGGACATAGAAACTGAGGCAGGAATGTGCACATGATAATCAAAATCTAATAAGTAGACCTTTCATCTTGATTAAAGCAAAAGTTTAAAAGGAAATAGTTATAATTATTAATTATACGAAGTTAGAAAATCTTATAATTAATTTCATTTAATTACATCTCCATTTAATCACAGCACTATTAATGGTTTGGGGCCCAATATTTGGTGCATATATATATATATATATATATATATATATATATATATATATATATATATATATCTTATACATTTATAGGATATTTAGCAGCATCTGTTACCTCCACACACTAACACACTAGAGGATAGTAAGATACCACCTTCCACTCTCACTATGACTACCAAAAATGTCTCCACATATTTTCAAATGTTTCCCAGGAAATAAAACCATTCCAGTTGAAAGCCACTCTCCAAATCTTTCTGTATTCCAACCAGAATGCATTCTAATGTCTCACAGTTCTGCCTGTTGGCTAAATTCAGAGGTGTTGCTCACATCAATTGATCAACTGTGGGGCCTTGCTAAGGACACACAGGACATAAAGGGTTAAATAAGAGTTGAGACAGGCTGAAGCCCCAGTGGCTCACTGCTGAGACCTGGTGGGCACTTTGTCACACTCTTCTTTTGATCCTAAACCTCCAGGCTCCCTAGAAAGCCACAGTGAACCCTATGTGCTGGACAATAGGTGACAGTTTCAGGTGACAGTTTCTCCATAGCTGTCACCATCGAATTCATGTCTAAGAATCACATACTTCCTGCCACTCAGGGTTGAGCAAGCCCCTCAACTTATGCAAGTTAGGCATTCACAGGTTACTGGCCCCTGCCTATCCACTTGTGATATGTCCACAAACCACTCTGCCCCAACCAATCCTCTTACTGATGCCCCTGCCTCTGATTTTCCTGGCTTTTCCTCTCTATAAATATGACTTCTCCACATACAATAAACAATATCTGCTCATCCCACCCATGAAGGCTGTATCCAAGAGTTTTTCCTCTCCTCTCTAGTCCACTTGTGTCCTGCCCACCCAGCTCCACAGATGAGCAGGGGGTCATCTAACTCCATCCCTGCCAGCCTCCTCCAGGACCCACAGCATCAGTGGAAAAGAAATGATAATCAACAACAACAACCACAGGCTCCTTGAGAGTTCTGTGTCTGTGTTTCTAGAAAAGATTAACTGAGATTTCCTCAGACTCCCAGCCTCCAAGTGGCTTGTACCATCCAATGGGGTTTACAGAGGTCTAAGGGAAAAGTATAGCCTGGCTGCCTGCCTGCCTTCACTTCTGGTGTTCAGTGTGTCTATGTTGTCACTGCCATCATCAGCTGATATCAGACACTAGCTCCTTCGTCTTCTGACACAGACTGAAGAAAAAAATAGACTCATGGTAAAGATGCATGAATGATCACCCTAGCTCTAGCTGAACAAAAGGAATAAGTGCATTGAAGAAACCCCACCACCACATGAATCTCATCTCACGTATTTGTAAAGGGATGATGATATCCTTGTGTGTCAACCCAGGTCTTCAGTAGCAGAGAAGTACTGCTGAGGCATCTATCTTTGGGGACTGAGCGGCTACTGGGTCCTCAGCCTCTCTAGCATTCAGACCACCATTGTGGGACTGTCCAGCGCCTGTCATGTAAGCCAAACTAGTGAATCCCCTTGTTGATTATACATGCATTCTGCTGGTTCTGCCCCTCTGGAAAATTTTGCCTAATACACATCTGTCAGGTAAAAGAGGCACAATTACAGCATCCCTGTGGGTTGATTTGTTTTCATGCTAAAAGCAAGGTGGACAGTGATCTGCTTCTGCAAGTGGCAAGAGATTCAAGAAAGAATCTAAGCTGTGACTTTTTAAATGCAAAAGCAGGCTGCTCTGTGGGGGCCATGATTTTTAAATATTTTCACCTGCTGCTTTTGTTCAGCTGCTTGACCTTTCATGTTATTACATTTGTGCTTATTTTATAAATATTTATATTAAAACATGTTAATTCTTCTCTCAGGGTTTTATAAAAACCCAAGTGATTCTTAGCCATTATTGTTAACTCTTATGTACAAATAAATATATCCAAGTTCCCATGATTACGTAGTGGAGTCTTGATGTCAGGAAATATCACATTCTATTTCTAAATCAATCTCTACATAAAAGTTCTTTGTTGTTTCCATAGCATCTCCATCATGAGAGTGTGTTTCTTTATATTTTTTGTAAGTCTAATACTCAAGTTGTTCAATCACTTCTCATTGTCTTGGACACTCATGGAAAAAATGATGATGTGAGGTTTGAAGTTAAAAGTTGAATAGTAAACGGAAGAGAAAATAGACTGGTGGTAAAGAGGTATGAATTCCCATTTGAGCTCTAGCTGAACAAAAACTATGACTCCATTGAAGAAACTCCACCACGTGAATCTCATCCTATTTGTTTATACAAGGGATGATGATATCCTTGTGTGTTAAGGGCACTGGATATATCTATCAATCATGCTTGCTGCATGGAAAGTATCCAAAAATTATTGCTTAAAGGAATAAGTTGGTAACTAAATGATCACACTGATGATTTCACACTTGTCAGCTAAACATTCCAAGATTCTATAAACTGTGTGGTTTCAACACAGAGATAATTATCCTGAATTCTCCACTGTGACCTCAGCTATATGTTCCATTCTAAGGGGTTTCTAGCACAATTAGATATTATCTTCAGTTTATTTTGTTCCTAGAGCACTCAATAAGCAAACAAATGTGCTTTATGATCTATCACCAAAACACAAATCAAGACAAGACCATGCAGGAAAACTTTTGACTTTAGATCCTTTAGGCCCTAGAGCTCATATTTATTTTCTTTTTCTTTCTTCCTTTTTGTATTTATATAATGCAGACATGGTTTATTTCTCTTCAGGGTAGAAGAGCACCACATATATCTTGGCAAATGCACAAAGATTGACGATTGCACTTTATCCAGTCCCCACTTACAGAATAGACTGTCTGGATGGGGTCACACAGTCACACGGGCCATTCTAGCCAAACTTTTCTCCCAATCTGAGAGCCAGCACCCTCAAGTTGTAAACCCACAATTCCCTGTTCAATGCTCATCTTCTAGGCAGCTTTGTATTATCTGGAAAGCAGATTGTGTCCTTACTTTGAACCACCCTCTCCTCTTAGCGCATAGAATAGCAAGCAGTATTCTAGTTTTTCTTCTACCAGTTGCTTTGCTGACAGTATTTCCTTTTCTTGGCCTCATAATGTTTCACTTGATCCAAAGGCATTAATTGCTCCCTGTAGAGAGTCTGTTCCAATGTTAGTGTGCCATACTATGGCAATAATGTCTGTTTACAAGTCTTGCATATATTTATAAATTCTACAACTCAACCTCAAGATGTATATTCCCAACTGCATCTTTGATATCTTTATAGATTTAACTAGGTTATTCCAAAATTAATATCAGTGCATAAAAATAACAGAATCATCCCCACATTCTTCTCCATGTGACTCAATTCAGAGGTCTAGGGTTTGCCCACAACTCCTCCTCTGCTCACCACTGGTAATCAATCACATCATGGATCCTTTCCAGCCACTTCAGTAAAATTAAAGTTAAAATGAGTGAATTGATGAATGAACATTCTCCTTTTGCTTTGGCTTTCACTCTACCATAGGTCAAGGACATTTATAGCAATTAGAATGTGCAATTCAGTTGAACCGGGAGTTAAGAAGGACACATACGGTGGAGGTAGAAGCTTCAGTGGTTCTTGGTGACTGTTGTACCAAAAACAGATAACCAGCACTGTGGAGCAGACAGCATACAAACGTGAGAGGAGTGATAGTGTGAATGAACAGTAATGCACATGACCAGAAGGGTGGTTCTTAAAACCATCCTTTCTATACTAATTTTCTGTATTAAGTTGAAGTTTGTCTATAAGTCAGTTGTCAAAAATGCATGTTAGCTATCACAAAGTACTGAAGGTGCTGTATTTTGCCAATATTGATAATAATAATAACAATATTGCCTAACTCTGTCATTCTAGGATTTTGTCACTACCATACCTATAGAATTAATAGTTAATTGATAATTTGATGATGACAATCAAGCTAAAAATTATAATTTGGGGGAAATGTCTCTGGAAGATAGATGTAATGGCAATCATCTGTGAATCCCAGAATAAGAGCAGGATTCAGAAAAAAATGGCTATGGAATAATGCTTCTGAGCCTGTTAGACACATTTACGTTTGGGCTTGTTTCTTCCATTTTGTGTTCCTTTTAAAATGAAAAGCCACACATTTTTTAAGCACTGATCTTTTTCTTAATTATAGTTGTGAGTGAGGTAATCCTTATTTCTTGGAACTTCCCTTGCATCTAACACTTAGCATAGACAGAAGTGATGCAATAAAAAGAAGATGGTGATAGTGACAAGGGGGAGGTGGCTCTGAATGTGAAGGGCAAGAGCATGTCCAAGTGTCTCCTTTCTTGACACAGCTGACAGGTACCCAGGATCTGCAGCTGTCATTTGGTGTTATCGTCATTTGTCAACTGTTGTTCCATACATCTTACATTGAGTCAGAGTCCCGCCTCTAGGAATTGCTTCCAATTGATTTTAATGAATGCAATTGTCTCAAGGGTCACTGGGCATACTTTTCTTTTTCCCCCATTATATAAGTTAGCTTGGATTCTAATAGGGGAGCACGAAAAGGGTTAACTAAAAGCTAATACTAGTTAGCCACAAATTGAAAGGTAACATGGCCAGGGAGGAGTAGAAAGATGAACCTCTGGCAGAGTGGTATCTAATAATAGCAAACCATTTATTTGTTTCAAAACTCATTGCAAAGGGCAATAATTGTTTTAAATAGAAAAGCTGCTGAATTATAATTGGGAGTAATTGAAACTCCAGAAATTTTGAATAAAACATGATCTATTTTAACCAGTGTTATATTTATATTTATCTTCAGAGCAATAGCAGCATAGATGGTAGGTGGCTGTGAGTCTCACCCTGGTGTCTTCAGAGGTCCTCTTTGACATGTGTTTATTAACAAGATCTGTGGCTAAGTAGATATCAGATCCCAGTGCATGGACTAGTAGAAAAAGACCAGAACACATTCCAATTCCCAAAGCATGAGCTTCATACATATGACAAAGACATGCATGGGGGTAGGTGTCCTGTGACTGCATCATGGCTCTCAGTAGTAGTATTCCCACAAGCCATTATGATGTCACTTAGATGCGTCTCCCAGAGCACAGCCTGGGCAGGGGCTCTTAACTGCTATTTTCCAGCTGTCACCCTCACTATGTCTGCTGTCATATAGTTTGTCCTACAGATTCCATATTTGTGGCATATTTCCTCCTTTGTCTCATTTTCCTGCACCCATAGACAGGCTCTTCTTAAATTTCACCTGCCTATGACATTGAAGTGACAGCCTGAGCAGGAGACTTAGGTAGCTGAGACTAGAAAGCCTGAGTGTGGCAGAGCAGGTCAGACACAGATGATATAGAGATGACAACGGCATACCCACAGGGTTCTCTCTCTCTTTCTCTCTCTCTGTCTCTCTCTCTGTTTCTCTCTCCTTACAAATAAATAAAGTATTTTAAAATTTTAAAAAGTCTAGTTTTTTTCATGAAAGCTGGGAGATGGCTCAGCAGTTAACTGTGCTTCACACATAAGCCTAAGGGCCTGAGGGGACCTAAAAATCCTTGGAGTTTGAATCCAGAGCCCATGCTAAACAGCTGGGCATGGCCACATGGACCTGTAGCCCCAGTCCCTCAAATGGAAGAAAGACCAGAAAATCACATCTCAAGAAAAGCAGCAAGCTCCCAGATCATTAAGAAACTTTGTTTCAAAACAGTAACAGGTAGGAGAGCAATGGAGTGGGACAGCTGATATTTTGCTTGGGCCATCATAGGTGAACACCCCTACCTCAGGTGAGTACATGGGGAGCTGTGGTAGTTTGAAGGGGTGTCCCCCAATAGGTTCAAGAGTTTATCAAACTTTTTCTCCAGCTCTCTGGTTGGAAGGGGTGCCATCTTAGCTGGATCCTAGGCTCTAGCCCTAAGTTTGGGTCTGGTATTCCAGCTATACATGTGCAAAGAGCAGTCTGAGCTCAAGACTGAAGTTCCTGCTGTTTGTGATTTGGAGAGTTCTTGCTTGCATGAGGTGCAAGTGATGGGTTCTTTTGATGTTTGAACCTGTGAAAGGGGGCCTGCCTCTTTTGCCATTTGGAATTTCCCCTGGAACTGTTATTCAATACTTTCCTCCCAAAACTATGCCTGGTTTGGAGATTCATCCCAGCAGCAGCATGTGGCTGACTACAATGGGGAGCTGTGAGGGCACATATACATACATAAACCACATACCACACACACACACACACACATACACACACACACCATTACATAAAACAAGCAAAAATCAGGAAGCAACTCCTTACTAGAGGACAGAATCATGCTGACTCAAATCTTTTTTGGTGTTTTTCTTGTTGGAAAAAGAGTGACAGGAATAGGTGCAAGAGAGTTTGATATGAAATATTTTACCTTCAACCACAGATTCTAATATGAAAAGTGGGTGGGATTTATTTCCCTCTAGGAACATGCTTCGAACTGCTGCAAACTCCAGATGCATGCACCACTAGGCATCTGGCTGTACGTGAGTACTGTGAAATTGAACCCTGGTCATTAGGCTTTGTAGGCAAGTACCTTAACCACTGAGAAATCTCTCCAGCCCCAAAGGATAACTCTTGATGGCAACCTCCTCAAATGAGGCTTCTGTGATGGAGAGAATATATCCTTCAGCCCAAGTTCCCTCCCTTCATGGATGGTACTTTTTGACTGCAACCTCAGAGAGAGTGAGGACCCTGTGATGGAGAGCATAAATCTGTCAAACATACTCCCTTCCTTCATGGATGATATGTCTTGAATAAAAATGAGATGAACTGTCTATTGCCCAGTAGCTAGACATGAGCAGGAGCTCTGAATCCTGGGGAATTTCTGTGCTCTCTGAAGGTTGAATAATTCCATTGGTGGGTGGGGGAAGGAGATTAGGAGGAATTGGAACATTCTCTGAGTAGGAAAGACTATTCCTCAGCTATAAGAAATAAAAATATTCATAGGCAGAAGCAGCTCATCTATTACCGTAAGGTGGGTCAGGCCACATAGAGCATCACTCTATCTTATTTACAACAAAAGAAAATGTGCAGCTTTATTTATTTTTAAGTAAATACCAATGAATAAATGACACTATTTCCAAGTTGAGGGGGAAAAATATCTCAGATTGACCATTGGGAAAAAAATCCTTGTTCTGGGTGCTTGCTTTTCCAAGATGGCAAACACAGGGTAGAATTCCCAGTAGCTGCTTGAAGACTCTACAAAGGCTAGATCCAGCCTGGTTCACTAGACAGGCCTGAATTGGACTCCATGACATGTTCATCTCAACCTGTTCACTATGAACCATACAGGAAGTTCAACCCCACATTCACCCTGAACCCTCCCCTGCTAAATGAAAGGTAAAGCTTCTTCAAGAACACACAGCATGCAGACACAGTCTCTTGGTAAGCTTCCACTTGGCTGTCTCAGCAGATAGAAGGAAATCAGAATGAGTTTCAAGAAGGAAAAAGAATGTTTTCTACATAAGGAAAAAAATGCTTCATGGAGAGGGTTGAGGTGTCTCAAAATCCGGAAAAGTACAAGGTCAATAAGGACCATTTGTGATTTACCATCCACCTTCATGCTTTGGTTATAAGGCCTCCTCTCCTAATGCCACTCCATTTAAGGTTAGGCACACAGAATATGGTGAGATATACAACTCAATAAACAATGTACTTTTTTCTTGCTTTATTCACTAGGGATTTTTAAGTGTCTAAAGCCTTATGTTGGTTGCTACTTCTCAACCCATTAAGTAATGATTAGTTCAGTTCTGTTATCCCTTCTACCCAAAGCATGCTACATCTTTTTAATAACTTGTGTGTGTGTGTGTGTGTGTGTGTGTGTGTGTGTGTGTGTGTCCATGTATGGTCATGTTCTTGTGAATGTAGGTGCATGTCTGCATGCATGTTTGAAGATAGAGGTGAAGCTCAGGCATTAGCCACCTTCATGGAGACAAGGTCACTCACTCATTGGCCTGGAGTTCACCATGTAGGCTAGATAAGCAGAACCACAATTCCAGAGAGTCCCAGGCTCTGTCTCACCAGAGTTGGAATCACAAGCACTCCACCACACTTGGTATTTTTACGTGGTTACTGAGGATCAAACTCAGGCCCTCATAGCTATGATGCAAACACTTCAATGAGTGAGCTATCTCCCCAGTGCCCATATATTATGAACACACACACACACACACACACACACACACACACACACACAATCATGGATATTAGAACCCTCAACCCAAAGCATTGATGATCAGGGTATGATCTTGTCTCCACAGCTGGGATAATATATAATATAGGGGCTGAAACTTCACTGTGATGGCCACTAAGAATATAGAATTCTAGTTCCCTGGTCTACTACTCAAAGTGTTCTCAGACTGAACCAATGATGGTGTCTTCCCAAAGGTGGTGTCCCTCTCTCTGAGGTGCATGCAGCATCCTCAGCTGTGTGTCTATATTTCTGCAACATACAAGTCGGTGTGTGTTGGTCTCACACTATATTGGAATGGGGTAAGTATGTCTTCTTTCCTTGGCAAAACCTGAGAGGACCGAGAAGCCTGTCATTGACACATTGCCTAGACAGTCAGATTTCCTTCACTTTTACCGTTTTCTTTCCCCTTCGCTGCGTTTTCCATCTTATTTTCATGCTGTTATCGTCTGGTGACAAATCTAAAGCAAAGGAGTACTTAGAAAAGAATTTTCCAAATGTCACCTTCATGAGAATGTCTAGAGATGGGTTTCTCTGCCTCTGGAAGTCTGCACCGTGGATCCACAGCACCTTCTGCCTCATCCATGGCTGTGGGGGGGGGGATGCACCTCCCCTAGCACACTCTCCCTCCTAGATCTCTGTCAGAATCAGAAACTAGGAAAATCCCAGTAGTCTGTGTGCTGGCAAGCTCACCAGGCAATCGTGATACAAGTAAACTTGAGAAGCACCAACCTAGGGAAATTGCCACACTCTGTCACTGAGTCTTGTAATAGATTCTCCAATGGTTTGGGGGGGGGAGAGAAGAACCTGGCAGACTGCAATAGAAACTGACCTTGGCCTCTGTCCAGGGGACATTTCCCCTTTGTTCAGCAATCTACATGTTACCAAGTGATTTAGCAGGTGCTAAGACATTTCTTTTCATGCAATTTGAGGATGGTTTAGGATGGAAATTTTGCTATCATGTCTGGATACCATCCAGTGCCTGCCTGCTGTATTAGGGTATTTTAGATGCTTGGTCCCCTCTCACTACACTGTGAATAGAGAAGTCTCATTACTTTCACCTCTGCATGGGCTGCTTGTAGCCAGAGCTGTGCTTATAAAAGCAGGTTAGAAACTAGTGGAGTTGTATCCTTATGCACAAATGAACATTCTTGTCCATCTTGGGAAAGATGGTCAGGTGAGAGCCCTAGCTTCTAAACTTTCTCCTGAGTAATCTGACTGTGTGACCTTCAGATCAGCCACCAAGGCAGTGTCTGTAAACACAAAGTCAAAAGACAGAGAAGAGAATTAGTTTTGCTGATAATTAAGCTCAGAAATACATATGCATCAATTATTCAGTTTCTCCAAGTCCTCATTAATATAAGTTTCTCAAGTGAAGGCAGAATAATAATTCAAAAGAGGAATAGCCTCAAGTTTATCTTTGCATGCTCAAGAAAAGTAGTATAACATGGGGGTGGAGACTAGTGGGAGATTGGTCAAGCAACCTACAAGTGAAAATGTGTCTGGTCATGCATAACTGAGTATTTTCAATTTTAGCAGTGTCCATAAAAGAAAGGCCCCATCTACAAATGACCTCCTTGTAATTCAATGCTTGTATTTATGTTTCACATATATCTAAACCACAAAGGGCTTGAGAGAGCTGAAGCCCAGCAATCTGTAATTTATATTCGTATATTGCTACACTTAAAAATACACTTTAATTCTTTTCACTGATTTGTTCATTTTAAAAAGACAGCTCAATATATGAGATTCTTTTGTATTTTTAGAGCACATTTCAAGGGACCTGAACTACCCAAATTTAAATCCATCTCATTCCTTCACTTTGTATGTTGCTCATTGAAGCCTAAACTTTTCTTAATTTTTGAAATGATTGATCTACAATGCACTTCCATTTATGGATGGGTTGGAGACTAAACCATACTTAGTTAGGGATGCATATAGTATGACAATACTAAGCTTTAATGAGGAAGTTGGAAAAACTAACCCATACACCCTTAAGTAGAAAACTGTGAAGATGTTTGCTCAGATCTAAATAAACGTCTGGTACCCTAAGACACAGAGATTACTCCTCTAGGTGCTTACCCAAAGGTCTTTGCACATGAGAGTGGCTATGGTGACTATAGCATTTCATCAAACAGGGAAGACATGGCCACACACTGAAAACCAGACCAGGCAGCTCTACAGGAAGGACTTCAACTGCTCCAGGCCACAAGAAAAAGGATAGAAATTGAACACATAATATTTTGAGACACTTGCCTCCAAAGCCTAATGACCTGTGTTGGATTCCCCAATACCCACGTAAAGCTGGATAGATGCACAAAGTGGTGTACAAATCTGAAGTTTGTCAACAGTGGCTGGAAGCCCTGGTGCACCCACCTACCCTCTCTTCCTCTTTCTCTTTCTCCTTGCAAATAATTTTTAAAAATAGGGATAAAAAGATTTTTCCAGGCATGGTAGGCCATGCCTTTAGTTCCAGAACTCAGGAGGAACAGATAGGATGATCGTGGTGAGTTGGAGGCCACCCTGAGACTATGTAGTGAATTCCAGGTCAGCCTCAGCTTGAGCTAGATACAGTCCCCCCAAACCAACCAACCAATCAACCAATCAACCAACCAAACAACCAAACAACCAACCAAACAAACAAACAAACAAACAAACAAAAAGTAAAAACAAAGTAAAGAATAGCAGTTATCACAGAATGATAGGTAAGAACCACTTTCATGGTACATTAAAATCAATTTGGAAATGTATTAGAAAACAATATGTATTTTTTTCAGGCACACATCCAGAGCTGATAAAGAGGCCAATGAATGGTGGAAAAATATATCTCCTGTTGGTTCCATGGTAATAATTGCTCTGCAGAGGAGAGAGAGTGAGAAGAATGAAGTTGAGGAGATGAAGAAGGCTTCTGCAGTATCTGTAATGCTTTATTTTTTTAAAAAAAATTGGGCAAAAACAAATAAATGGTAGTTGATTCTGCTGTGTAATGTAGCATGGGATTCTCTCCAACTCTGGATGTGGTTTGAGCTTCCTAACCAGAAGGAGACGGAAGGTAGAGAAAACTCTCTTGGGAAGCCCACTCTTCCAAGTTTGTGATTCCAGCTTGAAGTCTGAGATTGGTCTCCCAATCAGAGAGTTGATGCCAGAGCACACGTGACAGAGGACAGAGATCTAATCCAGGGGCTTAATTGGAATGAAGGATGAGACAGACATGAGAATGAAGAATTGTGATGAAAAGAGTAATTTAAGAGATTAGGAAAATAATGCAATCACTTAACTGTGAAAGGAACACAGCTGCGCCAAAATTCATGTGTGCATATGTACACACACACACACACACACACACACACACACATCTATGAATTTATCCAAAAGCACCTAGAAGGAGTCTATCCCAAAGAGCAGAAGAGGCTGGATCAAAATTCAGTTGGTAAAGCGCCTGCCTTGCAAACATGAGCACTTGAATTCACTCCCCAAAATATAAGTAACAATTGTGATGCATTGGCACACCCTTGTAACCCAGCACCTGGAGGTGGACACAGGCAGACCTTGGAGTCTCTCCGGCCAGCTAGTCTACTCTATAGAACAAGCTTCAGACCAATGATAAAACGAGTCTCAACAGCACATGCATGGCCCAAAGTTGTCCTCTGATCTCCACATGCATGCACACACATATACACATCTACCCAGGCACACTTGAACACACATGCGTGCGCGCGCGCGCGCGCGCACACACACACACACACACACACACAGAGCAGAAGAATCTTTGCTGCTCTTCACGGTTTACTAAAGCAACCCTCCATAATCCCCAACATCACCAGGCTCCACAGGCCCACAGATAGCTGTCTCTGCACATCATATAGCTAGAGATACCACGTGGTGAGTATCCCAGCTTTTGGTAGGAGACACCTCGTGGCAAAAGCCCCCACAAGCCACATCTGAGTCTTGGGAGTGGATTCCGATCTGAAGACAACATCTTTGGGGTACCTGGCAGATTTCAAAGTCCATCTCCGAATTACCAAGGCAGCGTCCAAGGTGGTGCTGGGCACTCACTTGTTTGACCAGCTCCCCAATGGTACTGATTCACAGCATTGCCCCAATACTCTGCTGCCCAAGGCTGTGCTGTCAGGAGGCACTGCTCCCCCAAACAGACCTGTGATGTCTTGTTAAAGACACAGTAAGGGGAGCTGGAGTCACAGTCTTATGATAAATTAATAATGTGTGGCATTTCTTTAGTCACTTTCATCAGAGGGAAAGGTGACCCTGGAGGGAGCTATGGGTGTGCTCACTCTGGACTTTCTTTGAAGTGTTTCTTTCACTAAGCAATACTGGACTGAGCAGGGATCTGAGGAAAGGAAGGTAGCTCTCTGGAAAATACAATTCTCCCTGTGTGTGACGGCAGGTCAGAAGCCAGGCTGGACCATATTGAATGTGCGAGATGAAGAAAGCCCCACTCTGTCCTTCTGCAGTCTCCTGGCATTATCTGGAAGGTTCCTCTACGCAGCAGTCCCTCATTCTGAGCCCTGGGACTCAAGAAGCTACAAAGTGATAAATCAATTATGAAATGGAAACCTCGATTACAGCCTGTCTGCTTAATTGTTTGACAAGTTAATTAATCTCCCAAGCAACTGGGCTCCGTTCTCCCTGTAAATTGTGGGGAAATAGCTAGAGTGGGTCCCTGAGGTCCTGGAAGTACCGTATCAATGAGGCTCCTGGAAAACTATGAATTATAAGCATTTAGTGGGGTCAGCGCCTCACAGTAGGAATGGGGAGATTGCTAAAGCTCCTACCCTGAGGCGGTTTGTCACTAATTATTTGACTACTAATTACAATCTGTAGTTTTCTGTGAATTTATTTGTTTTTTTTTCAAGAGACACATTTCTTTCCTTTCAACTAAGAACCTGGGATGCAAAGGGCCATTGCTTCCTGATTTCTAAGAAATTCCAGGATGGGCTCCTCCTGCACAGGACACTGCACTGCTCTAGCTCCCTCAGTAAGGCTGGGCCTGCTGAGCTAGAGAGCTGGATGGGTGTAGGGTCTGCGTGGGAAGGCTCCTGGGTCCACCTTGTGATGAGGTCGCTGCAGCCTTTAGAAAGCCCAGTGAAAGGGTGAAGCTGGGAAACCGGTGCCCTCAATGTGGCACAAAGACCCTTTGTACCAAACTCACCTTGGGGGTTGATTTTCCAAAACGGAAAGGACTAGATGCCACCTGAGTCAGACTTACCTGAATTGACCTCGTAACTTTGTTTTTGTATGTGTGTGTGCATGTTTTCGTATGTGTTTGCTGCTGCATGTGCACATGGAAGCCAGAGGTCAAAATCACGGTCTTCTATTTATTTACTTTATTTACTCTTTCATTCATTCAAACAGATTCTCTTGCTGAACCTGGACTTTCGGCTAGAGGATCCACTCACCAAACACCAGAATCCTCCTGTCTGCACTTCTCCGGAACTGGGAAGACAGGCATGAGCCATCATACTTGGCATTTTATGTGGGTGCAGAGGATCCAAACTAGATCCTTGTACTTGCACAGACTGCAAGTTACCCATTGTGCCTTCTCTCTAGCATGAAACACAACAATGTTTAATTTATTCACTAGATAGACTAAGACTCCTATGAGAAATAGCTACTTCTGGTTGGACCAAAATCCTGAGAAAAGCAATGGCTAAGTGCTACCCTATGCTCTAGGCTTTTCCTCATTACCATGTTATATATTCACCATAATATTTACACACACACTACATATATATATATACATATATATATATGCATTATGTCCCTATTTGTTGAACTGAATGACTCTTTTTGGAGTCATTCAGGTCTCTCTTCCAATGGAAGCCCTCTGTTAGTTTTTTCTCATCTTTCCAGAAACACAGTAATGCTTAATTTTTTCATAGTACTTATCACTACCTGCAGTCATAATTTAGTGGCTTGCTATTTATTATTTACAGTAGTGTTAACTACCAATAGCATCAACATGGGGAGGATTCTAGTTGAAGACTTCATTATGAACCCTGAGAGGTTAAAATCTGATAAGTCTATGAAGCATAGGAGACAGATGTGGAAACACAATCCATAGAAACATCTTTGTTGAATCCGACAGTATAGTTAGAAGAAAATTTGTAGCACTGAATGGATATGTGAGAAAAGATTAACTGGTCTGGAGCCAATAATCTAAACTTTCACCTTAAGAAACAGAACAACAACAAAAAAGAACTAATCAACCCCAAGGATGCAGATAAAAGGAACTAATAAACATGATATTTTGAAAGTCAATAAACACTAAAGCAAAACCATTGAAAAAAAGAGTCAAGTGTTGACCCTATTAAAAAGGCAATAAAATTGATGAAATTCTAAATAACAAGACTGACAGAAAGTAAAATACATAAACTATCAATACCAAAATGAAAGAAATACCAATATTGACTGCATGTGCACTGAAAGAATGACAGTAATGGAAGATGAGAATAAATCCATAATGTACACTTGAGAACTAGAATCAAGTAAATCAAATAGTACCAACTACCCTAAGGAGAACCTACCAAAAGTCACCCAAGAGGAAGTAAAGAACTTGAAAAGTCTTATATTGCATAAAAATTTCAACTTATAATTAATACCTTCAGACATCTTCATACCAATCAAGGTGTCTTTACTTGTTAACTCTCCCAGGTATTTAAATAATGCCTCACACTAATATTATACATTATCCTAAAGTATGAAGTGAAAATACTATCTCTTTTTATAAAGCAACATTACTCTTACATCAAAATCAGGCAAAGATAACACAGAAATGCAACGTATAGATTGATAGTCCTCTTGAACATACACAAAAAATCTGTCAACAAAATACTCACAACTTGACAATGCAATGGATATATAAAGAGTTCACCAGAGGCAAGTTCCGTTCAGGAATGCAAAGCCATTTCAAGAGCCATCAGTGTAATTCATATACAAATAGTCTATAAGATGAGGGTTATGATAATATTATCTCAAGCAGAAAAATCCTTATGCGATTCAGAAAAAAATGGGGAAAAATTACCAAAATCACTGTTCTTACTTGATACAGTCCTGGTTCTGTGGACAATACAAAAATGGTGAAGACAAAATCCAATATAGCTTGGAAAGAAATAAAATAAACATCTGTATAGATTTGACCTGTCCATGGAAAAATTATAAGGAATTTCCAGAAAATAACCCTCAGAAATAAGAAATAATGACTGTCACAGTCAGCCACAGATCACTGGGATGAATCTCCAAACCAGGCACAGTTTTGGGGAGGAAAGGATTTACTTATAGCTATAGATACAGGGGAAGTTTCAGAATGCAAAAGAGGCTGCTCCACTTTCATAGGTCCAAGAAGAGAGAGAAACCCTTCACCAACACCACACACACAGAACTGGGAACAGGCAGGAGAGCAAAGGAGAGTATCTCTTCCCCTTTATATAGGCTTAGGGTCCGGTCTTGCAGCCTTATCCCAGACTTAATGGCTTCCTGAGTCTCTGGAATTTCCTTCCTACACTGCCTACACAGGAAAGGATGTTTACTTCTATCTTCTTTGAGCTTCTTTATATCCTGTCCCCTATTGAGAGGCTGCCTTTCTGTAAACATCCTCAGAGACCCACCCAAGAGTTACAAAAAAGGTCAAGTTGACAACAAAACCTAACCATCACAATGACACATAATGAAAGTGCACAAACAAAAACCAGCCATCATTTTACATATTAGCAGCATGAAGATATAAAATTTAAAAAGATATTTATCAAAAAAAGCATATTTAATGACAAAATAAAAAAGAAATAAGAATTATTTAAGATTTCTGTTATAAAAACTATAAGACATTGATTTTTTAAAAAATCCTAAATAAATGGAGAAAATTGTCATGTATAGTGACTGGAAGACTCAAGATAGCTAAGAGTTCAAAATAATCCTCTGAGTTTAATGAAATTTCATAATGCTTTTTAAAATAGATATAGAAAAATCAATTCAAAAAGAAAATAAATTATTTTAATATAAATAATGTTAGTAAACAACAATAAGGCCAGAGTACTCACATTATCTGACACAGAGACTTACATAAATAACTAGCTGACTTTTTGGTAAAAGTATTTGCATGAAGTATTGTTGCCTTCTTTTGTATTTAATGTTTTAGTGAAAGAAGCTTTTATAGTTCAATGCCGCTATAGTTATAGTTCAATGTAAGCATATTGTTAAAACATTAGCCTCTCCCTGAAATTCATGCGTTAAATGCATTATACATCTAAGTGCAAAACACGCAAACTCTGAGAAAAAAATACAGAAGAAAACTTTTTTGACCTGAGGAAATGGAAAGTGTTCTTAAAAATGGCACCAAAAAGCAAAATATATGAAAGCCAAAAAATATAATTCGGTCTTCATTAAAATTTTAAAAATCTTGCTCTGTGAAAGCATCTCTTAAAATAATGAGAAAAACAACACAGATTAGGAAAAAAATATGTGCAATTTTCATCTTGTCTAAAGGGTTTGTATCTAAAATGCATGAAGAACTCTCCAAATTCAGCAAAAGCTTTCTTAAGCAGGTAAAAGGTTTTAAGAGGGGCCTCATCCAAGTGTATTTGAGGTAAGGTAATGAGAATACCTGCAATATCTTTTGGCATTAGCAAAGTGTCATTTAGAGTAATGATGATGTGACTCTACACACACCAGTTTGAATTAATTAAACAAAAATAAAATATTGAGTGCTGGTGACAATAGGGAACAACGAGAATATTTACATACTTCCCTGGTGTGGAAGGAAGACGGAGAGCCACTCTGAACATCTGTTTGACTATTTCTTATGAAGTCAAGCCCACACTTACCATATGACTCAGAAGAAAAGAATGCTTATACTTCCACACACAGAAATCTTATATATAGCATAGGAAGATGGCTCATCAGTTAAGAACACTTACTGCAGGCATGAGGGCTTGAGAGAGCCTAGACCATCTGAGCTCTATTCTTCTGGACCATGTAAACGGCTAGGTGTGGACCAGAGCATCTCTATACTCAGTCTTGTGAAGGGTAGAAACTAGAGAATCACTGGGAAAACCATAGACAATCACAGCTCTATATTCAGAGAGAGACTCTTTCTCAAAGAAATAGATAGCTTAGTAATAGAGAAAGAACACCTGATGTTCTCCTCTGGCTTCTGTGCCTGCAAGTGCATTTATACTATACATAATTATACTACACACACACACACACACACACACACACACACACACACACACACACACCCTACCTCCACCAACACATATACTACACATGGAAGAAAACCTGAAAAATTTGGATGTCAATTGGATAATAATTATAATCATCACAAAAAAATCTAAACAATTTTTCCTGAATGGATGGTCAAACACAGCATGGCACCTATACATATGAATATTATTTACTAACAATCAGGAACAAAATATTGATTGTTGGATAATTCTAAAATACTAAGTATAAGAAAAGAGGCTCAGAGATAATATATATATACATATATATACATTCAAATATTCCAATTATGGCATATTTTATATGCCATAGTCAATTCACACTGAAGGGATGAACTTCCAAACCAGGCACAGTTTATGTGAGGAAGAAGGGATTTATTTGAAGCTTACAGATCCATGGAGAGAGAGAGAGAGAGAGAGAGAGAGAGAGAGAGAGAGAGAGAGAGAGAGAGAAACCACCACCAGCACCCCCAAAACCAAGCACACTCAGCAGCCAAATTGCAGGAACTCCAGGCAGCATGCAGACTGCCCTCTTCATACCTTAAGCTAGAATTCCAGATCCATCCCAAGTTACACCTTAGGACTGGATCCTAGGATCCACCCACAGTGACACCTGTTTCAAGTTACAAGCTTTAAGGGTACTCCTGAATCTATTGACAGACATACATTCAAACTACCACAGTCTATGTATATATGTGTGCGTGCTCATGTGGGAAGTCAGAGGACTACATTCAAATGTTGGTCCTAATCTTCCACCTTGTCTGAGATAGTCTCATTGTTTACCACACCATGCCCTAGGCTGGCTGGTTCACAAGCTTCAGGAAATTTCTCCTGTTTCTGCTTCTCATCTTACCATAGGCATGCTGGGATAGAAGATTGCCACAGCTTCAAGCTTTTAAGTGTGGTTGGGGATCCAAACTTAGGTTCACAGAGTTAAGCAGAAGCACTTTATACACTCCCTAGCCATCTCCCTAGTCCCACATGGCACCCTGGAACAAATAGAACATTCCAGTGTCTGCCAAGGGCTGTGATAGGGTGGGTAATAACCCAAGCACATATTTTGAGGTAATGAAATTATATTGTCATGGCAGTAGTTACATATATTAACATTTTTAGAATGTACACCAAGGAATCCATTTATTTTGTAGTAACTTAAAAGCTAAAAGTTATTTTTAAGAAAAAAATTCTGTGTAGATGCCAATTCACAAACAAATAAGACGAGATTCTCCGGAGATAATGAATTCACCCAGAAATGGATATGACAATGGGAACATATGCACACAGTAAGCCGTGTGCATATGCAAAGAGGTTGAGACAGGAGATGTTTCTAAAGACAAAAATGAGGATTATATAATTTGTATTCAGAGAATGATCTTTGGGTTGAAGCAATCATCAGTAGCCAAGATACTATCAGTCCAAGGATAGACTCGACAGAGCTGAACAGACATCCTGCAGAAGTAATTTCTGTTGCAGGTTCTGGTTCTGGCAATCTTTAGTGATAGTTCTTTTTATCAAGCGTAGATATGTACAATCTCCTCCCCTTTAATTTCTTAGCTCTAGTATTTTCATTTGTTTATTTTTGTTAGGGTGTGATGTATTCCATTTTTAAGTCTAACACCTTCCATATAGAAAATAGAAAATAACACAAAACAGGTAGGTAAAACAGAGGAAAACTACAAGCATACATTTTGGGGTCCCATTTGGCAGCACTGGACAAATTAAAAACATATTCCCAGTTCTAATCTCCTGATCTGTCACCTGGATGTGACCACACGAAGGAGGATATACAACTGATCAGGGATGGGGAGGGGGGGAATTGGGGAAGTCGGGATAACAACGCATGGTTTGCCCACTAAATAATGTAACTCATTATGGACAATAAATATTAAATTTAAAAAAAAATAAAAAAAAATAAAAAAAATAAAAAAAAAAGAAAAAGATAATGCTCTGGCTTCTCGCTCTACAGGTATCTGAGCTAGGAATTCAGATTCAGATGGGCAAAGTCAGGCTTTGGGACTTGTGGTAGTTTGAATGTATGTCTCCCATAGACTCATGAGTTTTATTAAAGCTAATAACTTAAGTCTCCTGCCACTCAGCTGGTGGAGGTGTCAATGGGGGTGGATCCTGAGATGCCGCCCTCTGGTATGTTTGGGGGCGGATCATATTTCCAGCTCAAATGTATAGAGAAATTTGAGCTCTGATGGGTCCTGTTTGCTTCTGGTTTATGTTTGCTGCTTTTGGTTTTTATGGGTTGTTTGGTTATTTCTCTCTGTTTGGATGTATGGAAGAAGCTTCCTCTACCATAGATCCAACTTTCCCTGGATCTGTAAGCTGCAAATAAATCCCTTCCTCCTATAAACTGTGTCTAGTTTAGATATTCATTCCAGCCATATGTAGTTGTCTTCAACAGGGATCCAATCAACTTTTCACCTTCTTGCTTATTGGTCTTCAAGGCTTATCTTACTGATCTCATCTAATAAGCCAAATCTTCTATCAATTTTTAGATCAGTGAGAATCTACCCTATTGGACTAGCAGAATACCCAGTGATTTTGAAACATGTCAAATCCCTGGGGCTTTAGCTCTTGGATTCAGCTCCTAAACCCTTATTAATTAAATGTTTACCAGGTAAGTCTAATGAGAAAGCCAAGATAAAACCATGAAGATTTCTAGGTTATTTTTGCTGAGGTTTGGTAAGCAGTTGTCATCACTGGTGTTCTCACCTCTAAAGAGCTGATGGCAGTGATTCCCAAGTACAAACCTGGCTTCAAGCCCACGTTAGTCCATATGCTTGGAATGAGAGGGAGGCATGGGAAGAGAGGCAGGTTTCCATGGCTTCAGCTGGGAAGCTGAAGCTCCCATAACATGAGTGGGAGGAATGGACATATTTACAGACATTGGACAATTCTACATGATCTAGCATTTTTCTTATGCTGTATCTTATAGAATCCTCAAAGTATTCTGGAGTGAAAATGGTAATCATTAAAATGACTGACCCAAGAATACACATTTGACAAGAATCCAGGATGTGACCAGGGGAAGCAGCAGTGGACTTGAATCATATCAGTTTGAAGTTCAATTATCTTTTTAGCACTTATTACATATATAACCATGAACAATTGACTTTAGTCTCTGAGACTCAGTTTCCTAATCTGAAAATGAGGATAAAAGGAGCTATCATTGAGGAGAAAAAATGGGCTACAAGATTGAAATACCACTATGTAAATGTTTCCTACTTGTCCCTGTGTTCTAAGATTTGGAGGTTTCCTGTAGGTCAATACGTCATACTTAGGTGCAGTGCTCATTAATTCCAGTGACTTTTTTTCACTTTGCATTGCATTGTATTTTTTATTGTATGACAAAACATCATCTCATCTAAAATCTTCTCTCTCTTGCTTCCTTTCTTCCTCTTTTCTCTGTCTCTCCCTTTCTCTGTTTCAGAAGCACATTTAGAACTTCAAGACACATCTGTTCCAACTTTTTTGCTTTAGACAATCTCTCTCTCTCTGCTCATCCTGCTCATCTCCAGTTTGTGTTCACATCCAAAGCTTCATCTCCCTCAAGATCAGATCTTACCCCCTACTGCCGCTTCATTCCTGACCAGAGGGATGTCTGGTTCCCACCTACACACGTCTCTCTAAAACAGACTTCCAGAAATCTTCCATCTTCACTTAGTGAGGATAATAGGATTATTCTCTCTGTGTATTAATAACATATTCAATTTAAAGAAAAAAGTCTGAAGTCACTTAAAGGTGCTGTTTGGTGCTGATACATTATTTCAGTAATGAATAATCACTGAAGATATTATTCTGGATGCAGTTACCATGCAATGATGTGAATAAAATGTATTAGATGGAAAATTATATTTTGAGTAAATATATGCATCAGTAGAAATGTAGTTCCACCCATTAATATGTATTAATTCAGAACCAGATGCCAGCTGGCATTCGTCTACATGGGTTTGAATGGAAGGCAATGGTTTTGAAGTGAGAGGAAGTAGGTTTGGATTTGGTCAAACAGACTGAGAAATAATGGTGTGGGGGTTCGTGATTCAGAAATGAATAGGTGAGGAACTATCACATTGGCCGAGCAAGCAAGGGGAGCACCCTCTTTTGCCCCCTTAAGCAACTTCATCTTTGATTAAGGAATGCTCATGGATGTGGACATCTCCAAGCCAGAGGCTATTTTTATAATTTTCCATGATTTAAATCTTCAAATTTGCTTTTCAGAAGAAACGAAAAGGGAGTGTTTTTATTCTAAGGTAAATGCTTCAGCATTTCATTTGACTTTCTCATTGTTTCTAGTGAACAGCAGGATCAATTGTCATGTTTGATGTCATCAAGATGAACTGCCCAAATCCAAAATGGTTCCATAACAAAAAGCCATTGAGATCTCT
Organism: Zapus hudsonius; assembly: GCA_004024765.1. Lineage (NCBI taxonomy): Eukaryota > Metazoa > Chordata > Mammalia > Rodentia > Dipodidae > Zapus > Zapus hudsonius. The sequence continues at coordinate 37,175 of PVHP010012147.1, forward strand.
CTCATCTCCTTTTTCTCCTCCTCAGCCTTCCTCCTCTCTTTTCTCTCCTCCTCTTTCTCCTCCGCAGCCCCCTCCTCTTCATTCTGATTTTATTTTGTTTCTTTTTAATATTTTTATTTGTTTGTTTGCAAGAGGAGAGAGAAAGAGAGAGAGACAGAGAGAGACAGAGACAGAGAGAGAGCAAGGGCACTACTCCAGGGCCTCTTGCCTCTGCAAAGGCTGCAAAGTAATTCCAGATGCATGCACTACTGTGCATTTGGCTTTACCTGGATACGGGGGAACAGAGAATTGAACCTGGGTAATTGGGCTTTGCAGGCAAATGCCTTAACTACTTACCCATCAATTCCACACCTATTTTGGTTTTTAATATAGGGTTTCAGGTAGCAAAGATTGGCCTTGTACTCACTATGTAGTTGAGGCTGGCCTTGAACCTCTGGTATTGCTGCCATCACTTCTTAAATGCTAGGTTTCTAGGCTTGAGCCACCATGCTGGCTTGGCATCTTCTTAAATGACACATCCTGAAGTTCTTCTCTCTTCATTTTAGGACCCAAAAGATCTGGGCATCTTAGTGATTAGAGAGAATTTTCCATGTATGTATCTCTCTGCCTACTGTGAACAATTTTATTTCAAAAGGTACAATTTTAAGCCAAAATTTTGTTTTATTTACTTTTTCCATTGTTATTGACAATTTTATATGAATAAAGAATATATTTTGATCACAATTCCCTCCTATTACTTTCTATTGATCCTCCTTTCCATCCCCCTTACACTGAAAGTTTTTATTTCCCAAATAGTCCCTTCTCAGCACTAATGACTTTTTTTGACTTGTGTGTGGATGTGATCCACTGAGTTTAATGAGGATTTCCTGCATGGGCACTGGTGGGCAATTATTTGCTTGAGCACATGGGTTCTTCTAGTGTCTATACCACTGTAGAAAATGTATTCCACAAGGCTCCATTCCTTCCTGAGGGGTTAAAAGATAAAATTTTAAACATCATAGAAAGTATGTAAATACCAAGTAAACTTTTATAACATGTATAAAAACCCAACAAAGAATCAAACTATAAAGTATACAAAGAATAGCTAACAAATCAACATGAATCTGGAGTTTGTTTGCAGTGGCTGAAGGTTCTGGTGTTCCTATTCTCTCTGTCTTCTCTCTCTCTCTCTCTCTCTCTCTCTCTCTCTCTCTCTCTCTCTCTCTCTCTCTCTCTGCTTGCAATAAACTTTTTAAAAGTGGGAGTGCCTCAGGACTTGACCTTGGGCTTTACTTCCACCCTCTTGTCTCCTCTCCTCCCTCCCCTTGATCATCTGACACAGTAGAAGTAGTGGCTGGGAGGACTATTAGTCAATATATTTTCAAAAATTTTTACAATGATCTATATGTTTAAATTTATTAAAAATTGCTTAAAATATAGAGAAGTACATAAAACTGGCTCATATATCCACTAGATAATAATTTTCAAAGTTTTTAAAGAACATTTGAAAACCAGATGTATCTTGAAAATTACTTTAATCCCAGCACTTGGAATGCAGAGGCAAAGGTATAAGGATTTCAAGGTCACCCTCCACTATATAGTTAGGGATAGCCTGAGCTACATGAGATACTGTCTCAAAAAAAAACCCTACAAAGCAAACAAACAAAAGGGACATTTGCAAAACCTAAGGCAGAATAGAACATATAATAAAAAGTAAAAGCTAGCCTTGATTCCCTTTCCCTGTTTCCATCCCCTCTTCCTAACAGTAACCTCTGCTAACATAATATAATCCATACATTCATCTCCCCAACATCTACAGCTACATGTCTACTTAATTTTGTCAGTGGCTGCAGAATACTGAATAATAAGGATCTGTCATGATTTATTTAACCTCTTTTATAATGATTGCTATTGGATTTCATTCAGTCTTGTTTTTCTTTTTACTATTAGGAAAGATGATATAGGATGAAGGGAAATCTGTAGCTTAATTATTGAGTCAATATGTATATACCTTTAATACTTTGATAGGTATTATGAAATTAATCCTTTCTGGGGAAAGAAATGTCTGTCAAATAATCTTTGATCTATTCAGTGGGGACATTTATAGTATGATGACAGAGGATATTTTATTTTTCCAATTAATGGATGAAAAGACAGCACCGGCGTGGGCTAGGCACTCTGGACTAGCTCTTTCTCAATGCTGCTTTCAGCACTCACACTTCAAGCATCCCTCCCATCCTTAACAGAACCCCAAGAAGCCAATTCCACAATAAAGAAGAAAATTTGTAACGAGGGAAAAAGGCCTAGAATGAGATCTTTCATCTTGGATTTTAGGGTCTTTTGTGCAGACATGTGACACAGGATGCTGATATGTCCTTGAATTTGAAGAGAAGATCCAGTATCATTCAGAGATAACCTCTGAATCAAAGCACTTGGCTCTCTGCTCAGCCCACAATGGCCCTGTGTTGAGAGACCACAATGGATAGCATGTGAAGTCCATGGTGAGGGAGATGCTGGTGTAAGGGAAAGGTTATGGCATGGCCCCATGGACTCCATTCTGTGGCTGGGTCATTGTGTTCCATGGGGTACATAGGCTTAGAGGGAGTAGGTCATTGACACTGGAAGCATGTGACATTCACATGAAAAATTCCTAGCATGTGAGTTAATGATGATTGACCTCTTTGGCATTTAAAAGTTCAACATTGGACCTTTGTGAGCCAAGCAAGGTGACGGGAGCAAATATCATGTCTGTTGAACATTATCCTCAAAAACCACCACTGAAGAAGAGGTCAAAATAAGTCTTTTCTTTTTATTAGCCTGAATTTCATGATTTCTCTAGTACAAATTAGATCTGCTTATTCTATCTGTCCTAGGGTTTTCCTAAATCTCAAAGTATTTTACAATTTTAATAAACAGTATATTGGTTTTGCTACTCTTCAAATAACTATTTACTTATAGACTGAAATATATTTAGATCATACCACAATTCTATGTAATTACTTTAAAGCAGCGAAGAAGTCTTTGTTGGGATAAAGCCAGAGCAAGAATAATAATATGAGTTTATTCTGGCTTAAAATACCACTCTTCCAAGGGAAGAGAATGATTGGTTATTTGCTTAACTGCTACAAATATCCTTATGGAGAGGAGAGCTTGCTCTTTGTAGCCTATGACTCAGGAGAGGAATGGGAAGGAATCCATAGTAGATGCAAGGGACTTAATGTCTGTCATGAGTGAGAATGAGGTGGGGGTCTCTAATACCAAATCAGATTATTCTAAAGAGTAATGGACCACCAGAATGACTGCAGCATCAGTGACGCTTAGTGCTGTCCTAATCAAAGCTCTTGACACACAACACTTCCTTTAATTCTTACCATTATGATGTCCGTTTCATAAATGAAGAAAGAATGCTCACAGAGGAAAAAGCAATTTCCCCCACAATTATGCAGTTCACAAACGGTGTCACCAAAAGCTTCAAACTATGACAATACCCACCTAATCATCCAATAGCCCAGGAATTACCAGACCAGCAAATTCAAGAACCTTTGAAAATTAATCATATATTAATTAGTCATATTAGGTCAGCATATATGAGAACTTTCTCTCTGGCATTTCAATGCTGACTTTGTCAGTATGAGTTTTATGGCCCATTAAACGTCATAAGACCTGATTTTCTCATGGGAAACCTGGATCTGAGACAAGTGGATCCTGCAGAATGTTTCCCCCTTTCAGGAACAGTTTTGTTGAGAAGAGACTGCCAATCTAGAGACTACATTTCCCAGCCTGCTTTGCATCTAAATTCCATTAGGCCATTAGTTTGGGCCAATGGAATACAGAAGGCAATGATCTATGTCACTTCCTTGGAAATGGCAGATGATGGTGTCCTAAAACAGAAGACAGCTAGATTCCTGAATGGTGTTTTGGAAGACACACAGAAGCCACACCACATAACCATTGCCCTTTGTGTGAGAGGAAAACACATATCCATTATATATATTAACCTTCTGGACCTTTATTTGGCTTGTTATAGCATTAGCCTCACAAGGTTACTTCAACATTTAAGTGTGAAAACATATGGAAGGCATTTATCAGTACTTGGCAGTTAGTATGCCCTCAGATCAATATTAGACTCCTTTCAGCTATATTACTACTGTTTAGCTTGTTTCTAATAAATACAGTACAGGCATAGGTATATGATGACATAAATAAAATGGGTCACATTATGTATTTGAAGGAGATTATGAATTAATGCCAGTAATTTGTTCAGACTTTTTATTTTCTTTCTTTTTACAGTGCTGCGATCAAACACAGGACCTTAGACAGGGTCAGGGTCGGCTCTACCACTGAGCTACAGCCCCAGATTGGTCCTTGTCTCTCAGACACTGGATTCATTTTCACACAAACAAGCTGCTGAGATCATAACTAGAACACGATGCATGCCAATTCTGTTTATATGTCAACAAACTTGGCACTGTTACCAAATTTTAAGTTTTGGCTTTGCCTAACCATGGCTGTAACTCATGAAAGACTATTCTATGTGATTAGAGTTACAATTTCCTGAACAGACCTGATCTGCGGCCACCTTGATCTAAGTTAGATGGAAACTTACCTGACCACAGTGCTGTGTGGCACATTACCACAAACTCAGCCACTTGGAATTGCCCATATTCATTTCCATGGAACAGAATTTCTGACACAAGTTACTTAGGCACTCGACCTCAGCAGGCTGCTCTCAAGTTACTCCATACAGCTGGCATCTCGTCTGCAGGGGAGACTGGAGAAACATCTACCCTAAGCTTATTTACATTGTTCTCTGCAGAATTTGGATTATTGTCAGCCTCAGGGCTAATGGTTTCCCCTCCTCATTGACTATTGGGTAGAAGCACCCATCTACTCATAGCTATGCGATATTTTCCAATATGAAAACTTGCTTTGTTAAAATCCCACTAGATAGAAAAATTTCCCCTAATATCTACTTTCCATCTGATATCTCAGTAATACGTTTTAAAGATCAGATGTCATTTTACTTCCTAAGAACCTCTGGTAATTATCCATTATATTTAGGAAAACAACAAAATTCTTTAGCAAGGGAACGCACTCCAGGAAACACCTCATTCTCTAATTTCAACCCCTTTATTCTCATGAACCTGCATTCCTTCCTATATAATGTCCCAACCTTACTTCATCCCAAGGTCCTTGCTTATGTGCTTCTTGTGTCTCAGATGCCAACTCAAAGCTGAATTTAGTTCTTCTTTATACTTTATGACAAATGCCATCGTTTTAGTAGGCCTTTATTGATCCTTCAGTCCAAATAAGCCTCCCCACACCCATTCTTTTAGATCACATCATCTGATTTTATTTTCTCCGTAGGATGAATCACACTTAGGAACGGTCTTGTTCACTTATTGTTTATTTATTCTCAACTTCCCTCCGCCAATATGTGAAATCCATATATATATATAGGAATTGGTGGAGTTATTCCTTGCTGTGTTGGGTCATGGATGGATGGATGGATGGATGGACAGAAGGACATTCTGTAATGCCTCTAGAAAGCCATAAGGTGGCAGCTTTACAGACCCTTTGGGGCACCACGTGGTAAAGGAGAATATACTAAACTGCTGGAAATCCACCAAGCCTCGGAGGGCAGACTGTCTCTGTCTCCTGCTTTGCAAGGCCAGTCTGCATAAACGTTCAGAACCCCGAAAAGTGAAAAGTTGTGAGTAGCAAGATTTTCAATGTTTCTAGCCTCTTAAATGCTCTACAATCCAGAGTGTTCTGTGCAATGGCAAACACTAGACCTAGGTATCCCTGGGAAAAGAACATTAGTTGGAAGCAATATGACCAGAGCTCAAGTCCCAAGAATGTCACTTCTGGGGAGAAGACTATCCAAGGAGATACTCCATTTGCTCAACCATCTCTGGCCAGACAAGACTGGGAGACAAGAGAATCCTCCCAGAGGCTTAGAAGCTGAGCAAAGCAGACAGGTCCTAGGGAGACAGAGCAGAGAAGGAAGGGTGTGACTTAGTCCAGGGGACACATCCAGGGTAAAGGAGGCAACTTATTTACTCCTAACTCACTGCCAGTGCATCTTTCCAAGACCTTTAAGTGACAGAAAACAGGCTTTGGTGTCTTCTGCTATTTCCCCTTTGTAGCCGGATGGCATCCATGAGACTAAGAAGGTAGTGAGGGTCAAGAATCAAATGCACCATTTACTAAAAGCAGGGTGATCATGTCAATCCTTAGAGAATGCCTCTAAGTGAATGAAGTAACCCTGAACCAAGTATCCAAGAGCCAGTATGACATCTGACTCTCCCAATGACAGGCTGTGTGCATTTGTGTACATTCCATGTATCAGTCAAGATGGATTGGTCCTGGGTATACACCAAAAGAACCCTAAGTCAACACCCCACAGACACA
>PVHP010012148.1:0-43587 GCA_004024765.1 Zapus hudsonius
AAAAAAAGAGCAATTACAGGGAAGTGCACGAATAATTAAAAGAAATAATTTTTATATTTTAGGACCTACAGAGTAGAATAAGAGTACAAATAGGGGATAGGACTCAGCGTTTCTTCTGGAAGAAATGTATTTTGGAAGTATATTGAGAGAATAATAGAAATGGTTCACATGTGTTATTAAGGTAAGAGAAATAGCAGAAAAAAGAGAAGACTTTTTGAAAAATATGAAAGATTTCTAGGTAATTTTAGAAGCATGTTATTTTGTATTTATTCACTGTAGCCATCTTCTACCTTATTTTCCCTCAATTTCTAAGCCTAGTTAAGTCTTATGAAGGGAAAAGATTGATGAGGGCGATTCCAAGAAATCCCTTCCTTCATTTCTCTTTTCTTTACCTTTCTTTTTTTTTCCACCTCTGTAGTGTGTGTGTGTGTGTGTGTGTGTGTGTGTGTGTGCATGTGTGAAGGCCACAGCTCAATGTTGGGTATTGTTAATAAATCAATCACCCTATACTTCTTTTTTGTTTTGAGACAGGGTCTTTCACTGAATTTGGAGTTTATCAAATAAGTTAGCTACACTAGCTAACCAGTAAGCCCCCTGAGATACCGATACCCTGTCTTTGTCTCTCCAGCACTGGTATTACAGGGTATTCCCATAGTGTTGGCTTTTCCATGGGTGCTAGGGATCATCATACTCAATCACTTTACTGATTGAGCCTTCTCCTAGCCCCAGGTAACAGGACTTAATAACCTCTTAAAATGAAGCAACCAAGGAACAAAGTGTTACATTTTGTGACCAAAGTCTCAGGGGCTATTTAAGTAACTGCTAGTAATCGGCTGGGCTGTAGTTCAATTCAGCACAGTCTCACTGCAAAGACTGTGATTTTCACCACTCCAGCCCAGTGCTTCTCATTCCTCTCAGACAGCTTCCAAAGCCTTTTCTCTAGGGAAAATGCTTTTACATGAGCTTGAATCTGATTTGGGAAAAGGGATGGATGATAATCATTGTTTCCTCTGTAGCTTTTCCCTAGTGGTTAGGCATTCATCACTTCACACCTATTCTGTAACCTCTCATCTGGGTTCCCTGTTGTCAACCTCTCTCCATTTTGCTTTCTGAAGCTCCACTTCCTTCCTGTCACTGCTGAGTTAGAAACCTTCAGGGACTTGCACCCTTTGTCTCCTGGCTCAAGTCCTTCTTAACTCTCTTCTGACATGAAGCTCACCTTGCTTGGCCAGCTTCTCTACTTCACCCCATAGGAACCCGAGTCTGTTCATGAGCAGATGGTGTAGTCTTGTTTCAGGGCTGCTGCCTCTGCCATTCCCAGCCCTCTGGATATTCTGTATCATCGTCCTTTTGCTACCTTTTACCTATTTCTTAATTTTACCTGTTTTCAAAGCTCTTCTCAGCCGGTCCTTCTTAATTCTTCACTATCTCAATTCAAAATAGTTTTATATAGTTAATTAGTTAACTCAACAGTTATTCAGCCTGAATTTCTGAAGTACTTGTCTAAAAATCCAACTTGACTATTTTAATGTGTTTGTAGTAGAAATTCAAGCAGATGTGCCTTTATCTCTAGATTATAAGTGATTGGAATTTCTAGAACATGTACTTTTGCACAGTAGCTCACCAGTAAGTATGTATCAATTGGTTATTTCTCACTTACTTGATAACATGCGAAAGAGACCAATGTTTTTTTCCATTTATTGTTCCTGCTTTTCTCTTAATTTATAAGATGTTTCTATTAGATGCAAAACTCCTTTATTCATTATTTTGTTTTAAAATATGCTTCTTGCTTATTTTATTTATTAGCAACACAACACATGTTTATTAATGCAAATTCAATCATGCATATATGAAACAAAAATGGAAAATTTCTCTTCATGCCCTATTCTAATCTTCATTGATATAATTACTGTTAAAAGTCTGGTATACTATCTTTTCAGATCTTTTGCTATGTATGCAGAAGTCTATACATTTTAAAATATGTCAGTAGGAACATTTTGTTGTATATCTGTCTAGAAAATATCTTAGTTGGTAATTTTGGTTTTTAATATTTACAGAATCCCCTGAAGAGCTGGGTGTTGTGGGACACTCTAGCAATTAGAAGGTTAAGGCAGAAGAATCAGGAGTTCAGTCATCTTTGGCTATGTAGTGAGCTAGCCTAAGCTATCTGATACTATATCTCAAGGTTGGGGACAGGGAGGAAGGAAATGGGGGTACCACCACAACATTTGCTCATGCAATGTATATAGTTATTGACAATAAATATGTTAATAAGAAGAGGAGCCTGGCTTGGTGCATGCCTTAATCCCAGCATTTGGGATGAAGAGGTAGGAGGATTGCTGTGAGTTCAAAGCCACCAAAATAAATAAATAAATAAATAGGAAAAATAAAGAAAGAAAAGAAATCAAAAGGAGGGAGGAAGATGAGGGGGGAGAGAGAATGAGAATATTACTTGAATGTGGTGAGCTGTCATAATCACACTCATTCATTGTTTTTTGCTTACAAGAACTTTTCTGTTTGCGGTTGTAATTTCTATCAAAGCAGTGATACAGTAGTATATCTCTCCCTCCATACTGCAACTTGGTCTAAATTAACATTTTTAAAAACTTTTTTATTGGAATAAAATCATATATATTAACAAAACAATATGCTCAGTATCATAAGTTATTAGAGAAAACCACTGAAACCAGGATGACATTCCCTTTTATGCATTATATATCCCCCCAGGCTCTTACATTCTTTCTGCCACCTCTTCCACAAAATTCTCTGAGTCATGGTGGATGAGTTTAAATTTTGCATAATTATTAGGTTTTTAAGAATATCTGTGTTTTGGATGATTTTGGGCACCCTTGGTGCCTATCTCCTAAATTGGCATTTTTGACACTCCTTTTATGCCTGTCTTAATTCTTTTAGCTGTAATGTATTCTAGAGGCAAATGTCATGAAAATGGCTACAGCAAAAATAACTCTAAAGAAATGTAAATCATGTAAATCATCAAACCATCCTTTTAATCAAACAAGTGTTTAGTCAAGTTTTAGGTGCAGATAAAAAGTGACACTAAAATATTTAGACTTTTTAAAAAATAATGTACCACTATATGTTTTGAAAGAAATCCTGGTTGAAGATTTCTTGATTCTCTTTGAATATCACTTATCTCTTGAAAGTTGCTTTATGAATTTGAATACTTGTCAGTCATTGAAGATTTATAAAGACTTGGAATAATGTTTAGTTAGAATCAGAGCAGTGAAAGCAAAAGGTAGCCATTTTTTAATAACTTCCTAATCGGTCATTTGCAGGAGAAAAATAATTTTGCTTTATATTTGTGATATTCTTTTAAAAACATGGAATATCTTCTGACCCTCACAGAAGCTTTGTATAGTAATATTATACAGGCATCTCTTATAAGGAAGAGAAACTGATGGAATTACTTGAAGTAATAAAGTTTTTAAAATATTTTATTTATTTATTTGAGAAAGCAGAGAGAGAGATAGAAGAGAGAGAGAGAATGTGTGCTTCAGTGCCTTAAGCTACTGCAAATGAACTCCTGATCCATGCATCACCTTATGCATCTGGCTTTACATGGGTGCTGGGGGAATCAAACCCAGGGACTTAGGTTCTGCAGGCAAGCTCTTTAACCACTGAGCCATTTCTCCAGCCCCTGAAGTAATAAAGTTTTAAGTGGAAATATTGGGATTATAGCACTATACCTTCTACCTTCAAGTCTGCACTCTTACAAAAGTTATCACTAATACTCCACTACACTGAAGTGAACTAGGTTAACTAATCACGTTCTGTGGTATTTGAGCCAATCTGAAACAGGTTGCCTGGGAAGCTAGACTGTGTCTGTCATTTTTCTAAGAGGGTATGTCTACTTGTATATATGCTGAAGTATAGTTTAACTGTGACTATTTCCCTGTTTTTTTTTTCCCCTGTGAACTATTCTTCATTGACAAACTTTTAAACAGGTTGCAGAATGTCATTGTCAGAGATCTAGGACTCAAACGAAAAATCCTCTTTAGACTGGGCTCCAAGCCCGAGGTGAGGTTAGAACAAGTTCAGAGAATGGGATAGAGGAGACATTGAGCAAGCACTGTGAGAGGTCAAAATCACACTGAGATTTCTCACAAAGCATTTAAAAGAGGGTTAAATGCAGACATTCATTAGCTATCACAATGCACCCAATGAAAGGGAGGAGGTGTGTATTTCATTTACTACACAGGAGGCCCACAGTGAGTAGAGAAGCTGACAATAGAATTTGAGCTTTCTGGTGACAGTCACTAAACTATGAATACTTAATAAATGCATGTAATCATCACTTAGATAAATCTTTGTGTATCTCTCAGTAGTCTGATAGGTATGATTTTTTCAATTGGATGATGTTGTTTTTCTTATAATTGTTGGAAAACTAGATTTTTGAATTTACCTGGTTATTATGAATCTTCCTGGAAGAATAGATTTAAGGCCAATCTAGTGAGATTTAGATTCAAAGGGAACTGCAGGCTTAGCCAAGTTAAAATCCATAGGTGAAACTAAACACGTAACCTAAAACCATTGGAAAAATAAATGCTATTGTTTCCTAGAACATTTGTGAAAGCAAAATGAATGGCTCCACAGTCTAAAGGTTAGGATTTTCAACAACTTGTAGCAGAAAACTTACACTTATTAAATGTCTTCACTAGAGGTTTTTGTGTTAGTGGATGACTGAAGTCTTTTGTTTCTTCTCTTTTCCTCATGGCAATAAAGTTGAAATTTAGAAAGCTTTCAAAATGAAATTTCTCATAGAAGGTTATAACCACAGGTTTTAAGTTTTCATCACCTAAATGGGGAACAGAACAATTGAAAACCTGGGGGGAGGGGAAAAGAGAGAAGAGGACACATGTGGTGTTTATCAAGAACCAGTGTAAATCAGGAAGGTGTGGTAAGGGGGATTTCCTGTGTTACAGAACTGATGAAATAGTCCTGCCCCCACTTTCCATCAGTAAATTCCAAATGAAGGTGCTGGCCTTTCTGACACCCTGCAGAGGTGGTTTGCCCCTTATTTGACACTTTGTATTTCTGTGAAGCTATAATAGACATTTTGCAGCTAGGAAAACCTCATTTATCTTTGGGGATTATGTATTCTTTGATTGTGGCAGGTGCCTACCTGTACAATGGGAGCCAGGCTAGTATTTCCAAATCTGTTCTTATCCCCTCTGTGGAAATTTCATTTCTAGATTTTTCAGGTACAATGCTTACCATCTATTCAGTGCTTAAATGCTTCATCTAGTGGGCCAAGAGCTTTTCAAAGGTGATCAGATTTGATTCTCATAACCCCATGGAACATTAATTAATTTCATTTGATAGAGGCTTATAAAGGTTAGTGTTTCCCAACCATGACTGCCCATTAGAATTAGCTAGGAGAGCTTTAAAAATGATTGGGTATTAGGCCAATTAAATCAATCTCTATGGATGGAACTTTAGCATCATTATCTAAAACAATCTCCCCAGGTGGTCCTAAAGTACATGCCAGGATAAGAATCTAGGGGTAAAGTGATTTGTCTAAGGAATCCCAGCTGGTTCATAGAGACAAGCAATTCTAGATCCCTGGTAAACCCAAATATTTCAGAATTCCTAAACATTTAATGTGCATTTTTGTCATCTGAGGATACCTAGTTAAAAATAAGATGCCACAATTTTAACAGATTTCCAATGATGTCCATGCTGCCGGCCTGCAGACCACACTTGAAAGAGCAAAGCTTGGCTACTGGATTCTAGTATTAATATTTATGGAAATCAGAAAGAGAAAATGTATTCTGAAAAGCAGTAGCACAAAGGGAGAAGGAAGGCCTTTTAATCCATTTTGCTTTGGTGATATGGCAGGCTAAGTAAATGAACTGTTTTCTTAGGGCTTGTTTCAGTCAGCTCCAGTTGCTGGGATGACCTTGCAAGCCGACACAGCTTATGGGAGGAAGGTGTTGATTTCAGTTTACAAATCCAGGAGAAGTTCCATCAATGGTGAAGAAGCTGCTTTCTTCTGTAGATCCAAGCAGAGAGAAACAGCTACAGCAAGCGAACATGAACCACCAGCAAACACCACTGCTAGAGCTCAAACTGCTATCTCCACACCTTTGGGATGGAATTCAGATCTGCCCCCAGTGACATGCCCCACTGTAGCAGGAATTTTCCTGCTAGGGGCTAAAGCTTCAAACTCATTTATTTAAAAAAAGTTTATTTATTATTATTTTTAAGTAGAGAGAAAAAGGATTGGGGGAGAGAAAGAGAGAGAGCAAGTGAGCGAGCGAGAGTGAGAGCAAGAGTGAGCAAGATATATATATATATATAGAGAGAGAGAGAGAGAGAGAGAGAGAGAACTCCAGAACCGCAAATGAACTCCAGATTCATATTCTGCTTTGTGCATCTGGCTTTACAGGGGTACTGGAGATTTGAACCTTGGGCATCAGGCTTGCAAGCAAACACCTTTAATTGCTGAGCAATCTCTCCAACTCTGCAAGCTCACTATTAATAAAACAACAGAGTCTATGGGGCCATACATTTATACTATCCAAACAAACACAGGGCTATTAATAGGCTTTCTTCTCTCAGGCTAAATCATCTGATGATTATCTCCCTGTTCTTAAAAAATCCTTGGAATGCCAAGGGAGACTACTAAGACTTCATTTGTTGAGGCGGTTTTATCTGTCAGGTAGATACATGTTTATAATTATTAAATTGGTTGGCTGTCAAAAGTCTTTCCTCTTTTCTTGAAAGGGGTTAAAATAGGAGATCAGTTAGATGAGAAATTTCAAGAAATGCTGGCATTTTCACAGTGAACTCTTCATTCTTTTGCGTACCTACTGTGTACCAGAACTTAAGCATGCTCCTTCCTCTTCTAGGGTATAAAAACGATAAGGCATTATTATGTTCCTTCTAGAACCTATGCTTTGGTGGCAAAATGTCATCGAATAGATTAGATAGTACAAATACAAGTAACAAATGATTCAGAAAGAAGCATTAAGTTATGCCTGAAACAGTTACCTTCACAGGAGCCACCAGACGCATTTACTGTTGTTTCTAATTGTTGAGATGTTGACAACAGTTTAGATCTCTAGACCATTGGTTAGATAATTAAGTTTCCTCTGCTTTTCAGAGTGGCTTTATCATTTTGAAGTTAAAGATCCAGGTGATTCTCATCAGTTACCTGTATAATTTTTTAGAATTAATGTATATTTTTGAAATACAACATCATCAGCTTACATATGTTGAGCCTTTCTAAGGATGCTCAGAACTTTATCAGCAATGGCGTGTTTAATCTTTAAAAATATTTATTAAGATATAGTTCACATTCTATAGAACTCACAAAGTGCTTAGTTTGCAATTCAGTGACTTTTAGCATTGTTATAGAGTTTAGTATATTCGTAGAGTAATGCATGTGCAGCTATTCATTATAATTTTAGAACATTTTCATCACCCCAAAGGAAACCCCTTTCTGTCTTTAGCCATTTCCTCATAATTCCCTTATTCCCCTAATACTAGGCAACCTCAGTCTCCCCTTTGTCTCTTTTGATATTCAGTATGAATAGAATCACACATTGTCCAGTGGTCTTTTGTGATTGACTTTTAAAGCTAAGTATAATGTTTTCAGGTTCATCCTAGTTGTAGTATGTATCAGGACTTCATTTCTCTCCACCTATAAATGCACCACAATTTGTTTATCTGTTGATCAGCTTAATGCACACTTAGGTTTGTTTTTTTGACTGGTATGAATAATGCTGCTTATGAACATTCACATGCAAGCTTTTGTGCACACATGATTTCTTTCCTCTTGGTTATATCCAAGGAGTAGACTTATATATATTGTATCATATGGGAATTCTATGTTTAGTCTTTTGGAGAAGTGAAAAACTTCCCCAATGGTTGCACAAGTTTACATTTGAACCAGAAGAGTAGGAAGGTTTCATTTTTTTCACATTTGTGTCAACATTTGATTTTGTCTTTTTTTTATTTAATCGTTCATATTGCATCTAAAATGGTATCACTGTGGTTGTGATTTACATTTCCCTGATGGGTAATGAGGTTCAGCATGTTCTCTCTCTCTCTCTCTCTCTCTCTCTCTGGCTATTTGTATATCTTCTTTGGGAAATATCTATTCAGATTCTCTGCTCATTTAATTTACCTTTTTACTTATTTATTTATTTCAAAGAGGCAGAGGGAGGGAGGGAAGAAGGAAGAAAGAGAGAGGGAGAGAGAGGGAGAATATAAGAATATGAATGGGTATGCTAGGCCCTCCTGCCACTGCAAACAGGTTTCAGATGCATGCACAATTTTGTGTATTTGGCTTTATGTGGGCACTGGGGAATCGAAACCAGGGCACCAGGGTTTGTAGCTTTAACTGCTGAGCCATCTCTCCAGCTCCTAGTTTTTTTTTTTGAATCCTTAAAGTGTTTTAAATGTATAATTTAGGTATGTTAGTGCTTTGCCAACTGTATGATTTGCATAATTCTTCTGCAATTCTGAAGGTTGTTTTTATATCCTTCGAAGCATAGAATGCATACGCATATTGAGACAGGATTCTCCTATATAGTCAGACTGGCTTGCAACCTCCTATGTAGCCCAGGCAGAATTCTTGCCTTGGTCCTCCAAGTGCTGTGAGGAATTTTTAGTGATTTCTTTGTTCAAGATTATATTATTTATAAATAGGGATAATTCGATTTTTTTCTCTTCTATTTTGAATTGATTGCTTTTAGTTCTTTCTTTGGTCTAATTTCTCTGCCCAGGACTTCCAGTGTTGTTTTGAAAGGAAATGGTGGAAATAGGAATCCTTAATTTTTTTCATATTGCAGAGAGATTTTCAATTATCCACCATTGAGTGTGTTATTAATAGCAGGTTTGTCAAACATAGCCTTTATTGTCTTAAGGCACACTCCATCTATACTTTGTATGTTGAGAATTTCTATGATAAAATGATATTGAATTTTGTCAAATGATTTTTCTTTTTCCATTGAGGTAATCATATGACTTTTGGTCTTCATTCTGTTAATATGCATATATTTGTGTATTCTGAACCATCCTTGTATCTCTGAGATGAATCTTGCTTGATTATGGTAAATTATTTTTTTCATGTTCTTTTGAATTCAGTGTGTTAGTTTTTTTGCTGTGGATTTTTGCATATATTCATGAAGACTATTGACATGTAATTTTCTTTTCTTGTCACATCCTTATCTGGTTTTGGTTTGGTATCATGGTAAAATAAATTTTGAATTATTATCTTCTGTTCTATTTATTTAAAAGTTATGTATTTATTTGCAAGCAGAGAGAAAGAGAATGAGAGAGAGGGGAGATGGGCATGTCAGGGCCTTTTGCCACTGCAAGTAAACTCAAGACGCATGCAACACTTGTGCATCTGGCTTTACGTAGGTCCTAGGAAAACAAACCCAAGTATCTGGCTGCAAGAAAGTGCCTTTAACCACCAAGCCATTACTTTAGCCCTTTCTTGTTTTTTTTTTTATTTGAGAGAGTTTGAGAAGGTACTTCAGAAAAGGTAGTGAGGCTATCAGATCATAGAGTTGTCTATGATGAATTTTTTTAAAAAAATTAATGAGTCTAGAGCTGAAGTACCCACATAAAGCCAGGTGCACAAAATGGCACATGCATGTGGAGTTTGTTTGCAGTGGCTGGAGGCCCTTGGTGTGCCCATTCTCTCTGTCTGTCTCTTTTCTGTCTTTCTCTTCTTGCAAATAAATAAATAAATAAATAAATAAATAAATAAAAATTTAAAATATAGTAAGTCTATACCATTACTTATAGTTCTATTCATATTATTTCTTCTGGTTTAGATTTAATATAGGAGTTTATTTCCTCTAGATTATCCAGTTTGTACATGGTTATCTCCTTGTATTTCTTATGGTATGTGCATTTCTGTGGTATAAGTTATAATGTCTTTTCCTTCCTTCATAATTTTGAATCCATATTTTCATTAAAGTTTTATTAATTTAAATTTTCAGGCATAGAATCTAAAGCTTCTCCAAGTGCAAATTTAAATTTGATTACATTTTTTCCTATGTCAAATTTTATATTGTGTTGGTTTGAATTAAGTGTCCCCCATAAAGGCATGTATTTTGAATGTTTTGCTCCCAGATGTTGGCAGTTTGGGAGGTGGAGCCTTGTTGGAGGAGGTGTGTTGTTGGGGGCGGGCTTATCAGTTTTATAACCAGCTCCCCCTTGTCAGAACTTGGCTCACTCTCCTGCTGCTGTTTGCCACCTGCTATAGTAGAGGTGATGCCCAGTCTCTGCGCATGTCATCCTTTCTCTTGCTATCATGGAGTTTCCCCTCAAGACTCTAAGCCAAAATAAATCTTTTCCTCTCACAAGCTGATTTTGTTTGGGTGTTTGTCCCAGCAACGAGGAGATAAGCATACCAAAAAAATTGGTATCAATGGCATGGGGTCATTACTGCTGATTGTGTATTTTTTGGCCTTTTGGAACTGATTTGTGGGAGGAATGTGGAAGGACTTGAAACCTTGGCCATGTTTGATGGGCTATTCAGGTCAAAATTGAAAGATCTAAATGTAGAAAGAACTATGGACTGTTCAGGCTTGGCTTATGCGAAGAGAAAAAAACTTCATCAGGACTAGGCTCTTCAAAATTGGCTTTATTCCCACTGTATGCACAAATTTAGTAGCTGTCATGGTTTGATCCAGGTGACCCTCACAAACAAATGAATGTGTTCTGATAGATCGAGCCTCAGCTGATAGCAGTTTGGGTTTTACAACCATGATGAAGCTGTGTTGTCAGGGACGGGCTTATGGGGTTATAAGCCAGTTTCCCCTTGCCAGAGTTTGGCACACCTTCCTGTCGCTGTTTGCAGTGCTGTGGCAGAGGTGATGTCCAGCCCTCTGCTCATGCCATCGTTTTCCCTGCCAGGATGGAGTCTCCCCTTGAGTCCTAAGCCAAATAAACCCATTCCTCCATAAGCTGCTTTTGCTTGGGTTCTTTCTGCGCAGCAACTAGAAACCTGACCGCAACATTTTTGGTACCAGGATGTGGGGTCATCTGTTGCTGCTAGAACCCCGATTCTGTGGCTTTGGACCTTTTGTAAGTGATCTGCAGGAGGAATATGGACAGATTGGCAACCTCATCCTAAGAGGTGCCTTGCAGTGCTATAAGTACAGCATGATGGATCATTCTGGTCAGAGTTGAAAGACTTGAATGTAATGAGAACTATGGACTATGTGATTTGGCTTTTGAGGGGGAGAAAGAACTTGGTCAGGTCTGTGCCAGAAGCAGTTTGTGTGAGAGGCTTGCTGTGTTCTGCCTGCCTGTGTTCTGGAAACCTGTGCAGGGTTGCTTGACGTAAAGATGGACTGGTGTGAGCAGATGGAGATGGCACAGAAAGAAGATCTTTGGGTCGAAACTGCTGCCCGTTCACCTGCAATTGTTTGAGAGATGAAAACCATTGAGATTGGGTCAGCTGGTCTGCATTGGAACAACAGGAAGAATGCAGACTCTTAGAAGTAAGGGGCCTGAATGCTTTGATCCCCCCTGGATTAACAAGTTGGTAGCCCACCTGGTTCTGTGGAATGGAGATTGGTTAGAAAGAGAGGGTCATTGGATTTGCAACACAGTTTTGTTTTTTGAAAAATGGCCATCGGCATGTGAAGCAGGTGTGCAAGGTTGCCTGCATGGAGCCCGATGGAGCCATGAGGATGAACTGTGGGTTGCAATGGAGACCCAGTGTATTCCAGGACTATAGATGGGTGCCAAGGCGAGCTGCCAGCACCGGATGAAGTTTTCCCGGACTGTGAGTAGCCGAGCTGGAGGGGTGGAATTGAATCTCCAAGAGATTTATTGGTTAGAATCATTGAACTTGGAGTTAGAGATTGATGGTGCCCTGCATATTTCAAATCTTGTATTGGTTCATTCTGTTTTTGCTGTGCCTCATGTTTTGCATTGTGAATGTTCTGTGCCATTACGGGTTTATTTTTGGTATTATGGCTCAGTTGAAAGCTCTGGGGACTTAAGAGTTGAGCTGAATATATTGTATTTACATCATGTGATTATTAGTTTGTGGGGCCAGGGGCGGACTGTCATGGTTTGATCCAGGTGTCCCCCAGAAACAAATGAATGTGTTCTGATAGATAGATCCTCAGCTGATGGCAGTTTGGGTTTTACAACCTCGATGAAGCTGTGTTGTCAGGGGTGGGCTTATGGGGTTATAAGCCAGCTTCCCCTTGCCAGAGTTTGGCGCACCTTCCTGCCACTGTTTGCAGTGCTGTGGCAGAGGTGATGTCCAGCCCTCTGCTCATGCCATCGTTTTCCCTGCCAGGATGGAGTCTCCCCTTGAGTCCTAAGCCAAATAAACCCATTCCTCCATAAGCTGCTTTTGCTTGGGTTCTTTCTGCGCAGCAACTAGAAACCTGACCGCAACAGTAGCCTACTTGGGACTAGGGAGTATAGCAAATGTAGGAAACAGAGAGCAATTGGATTTGCAACTCTGTTTTTTTTTTTTTTTTGGAAATGGCCACTGGGCAATGTGAGGCAGGGTTGTTGGAATGCCTGCATGGAGGCCCAATGGAACCGAGAGGATGAACTGTAAGTTGCAGTGATAACTATAGGATGATTGTCAGAGAGAGCTGTCAGCTCAGGATGGATTGTTTTCTGGCTGTCACTAGTTACAGATGTCAGACTTGGAGCTACAGGATTTGATTTTTATCCTCTTATTTTAGATCTTATAGTGGGTCAGTCTTTCCTTGCTATGCCCAATGCCTTCTTTTGCAGTATGAATATTCTTTGGTTTTACAGTTCACAGTTAAGAGACCTTGGACTATGGGGCTATTGGAACAGCATTAAGAATGATAAAGACTATGGGTACTTTTAAAGTTGTACTGAATGCATTGCATTTTACATCATGGATGGCCATCAGTCTCTGGGAGTAATTGGCAGAATGTGGTTGCTTGAATTAGGTGTCCCTCATGAACTCATGTGTTTTCAATGTTTGCTTCTAAGCTGATGGCAATCTGGGAAGTGGAGCCTTGATGGAGGAGGCGTGTCATTGGAAGTGGGGTTAATGGTGTTATAGCCAGCTCCCCCTTTCAGAGTTGGGCTCACTGCCCTGCTGTTTTTTTCACCTGCTGTGGCAGAGGTGATGTTCAGCTGAGCTTCCCCTCAAGACTGTAAGCCAAAATAAACAGCGTTACTCCTATGAACTGCTTTTAGTTGAGTGCAACATCTATCTCTTTTCTCTGTATTTTTCTGTCTTTCATTGTAGATCTGAATCAAAACAGCAAAAATATGCATACCATTGATTCTGTGTTTTTTTTTGTTTTGAAATTTCCTCTGCCAAGCATATTAGTCCATTACTATTAAATTCAAATTTGCTCACGTTCTCATGAGGCAGAATGTAGCCAGATTGTTTATCAGAATATTATATGAACAGCCTCCAATCCAGTTCCTATTTGAGTCCTTGTTCCCCGTGGAAACCTCACAGCCGAGCCTCCACAATCCACATATTGCTTGGCTTTCTGGTTTTTCAAACTCTAACCCAAATGGCCTATTAAATTCTGCTTCCAGTATTGTAAAGCCTTTCTAGTCCAAATTTCCAAATCTTTCCATGTTCCTCCTGAAAACCAGTTTCTAAAGATTAAGAACCACATGGTCAGGTTTATTGCTGCAGTGGTCTCACTTCTAGGTACCCATGTAAAAATGCAAAGTGGAGTATGCATCTGGAGTTCATTTGCAGTAGCTAGAGGTCCTGGTGTACCCATTCTCTCTCTCTCCTCTTCACTCTTTCAAATAAATAAATAAATAAATAAATAAATAAATAAATAAATGTATTATTTTGAATTTGATTTTGTACCTTATACCAGTGAGTTTTATACTTTAATATTTTTCTATGCTATTAATTAGTATTCTTTGTTTTCATTGTAAATGATTCTTTTGTAGCATTTATTTTATACAGGTCTTATGGTAAGTTTTCCTGTGTTAGGTTTCCTTTGCTCTGACAAAATATCTGAGAGTAATCAACTTAAAGGAGGAAATATTTACTTTTTTATCATGGTTTCCATTGTTTTAGCTCATGGTAGCTCAGCCCCATTATTTTGGACCCGGGGAAAGACAGAAGGACATGCAAGGTAGAAGCACATGGCAGATGAGGGCTCCTCATTTAATGGTGGCCAGCAATGAGAGAGGTAAAGGGCAGGAGCAAGAAAAAGAATGCTAGAGTCCAATTACATCTCTTGAGTATGCGCTCCATGACCTACTTATTCCAACTAAGCCCCTCCTCCTAAAGCTTCCACCGTTTCCCAATAGTGCCACCAATTGGGGCTTTCCAAAGTGATTGACCTGGTACTTGTGTTGAACCTGAATCAACAAGTGCTGAGTAAGTACTGGGATAGATCTGGTTCTGATCCATCAGGACAGGCCAAGAGCCTGAACATGAACATGTGGGTGCTAAACTGTATCTTGAATCTTCAAAGGTGACCCTGGGGCCTTTTGTCCATGTCTGTGTTCTTGTCTTTCTCTCTCTCTCTCTTCCTCTGTGTGTGTGTGTGTGTGTGTGTGTGTGTGTGTGTGTGTGTGTGTGTGTGTGTATACCTGACCCTGGAGCTGAAACTTTGATCTTCTGGGCTATGTCTGGTCTCTGAAGGCTTAGGGATATTGGGACTGATTTGGAACCTGGGCTGGCTTGCTGCTAAGCCAGGTGTGAAGCCTGATTTTCTGGGAGTCAGTGTGGTGCCTACAAAGAATGTTGGTGTGAAGCCTGGGTACACTGAGGTCAGTGGGTGGTGGTACTTTCAAATTTAGAGGTGTGTCTTCATGTGAGTCTGATGTGATTTTTTGTTGTTTAGGTTACACCAGACAATCAAAGTTTTCAGCAGAGAGTACTTTATTAAACTCTTCACATAATGACAAAATTACTTAAATAAGTCCATGCTTTTTAATTAGGCTCTTCTGTTCCCAAACTCTGCCTTTTCCTCCTCCGTTGTCTACTCTGACACACGGAAAAAGGAAAAAGGTGTTTCTGCCTTTTGGGATAATGTCAAATCCTCCATTTAAACTTGCTGTTTTGCTGTCTTGGCCTGTTTATATAAGTATAAGAAGCCAGAAGTCAGTGAAAAGAAAAATCATGAAACTATCCAAGAGACATGCAGAAGCAGCCTTCTTGAATGATAAACAAACTCAGCTGCAGACAGATCTGTGGTCTGATATTCATTACTGAAAAACTTCCATTGAATGGACAGTTTGTCCCGATGAGTTAATTAACTTTAAGAGTTCGCTGTCCTCTTAGAAATATATCATTCCAGATTGGCCCAAAGCATGTTTACTTTGAACATTCATAAGAAATTTTGGGTCAGCCACCTCACAGCTTGGTTTGTTTGGTGCCAGCTGCATGTAGCAGAAAAGTTAATTGGATGTCTCTTGTGGTGTTAAAGAGGGGAAAAGTCATGTGGGCAAACAGAACTCTTGTGGAGAACAGTGTGTGGAATTTCCTCTTTTCCCCAGGACTGCAAAGTCATGAGCACACAAACTAGTCCATATGGATCCATGAGGAGCTTAGGAGGTTTTTCCAAGGATAGTTTTTCATCACTGAAAGTGGATTTCCATTTCAATATTCTAAAAATATTTAAACAAATTATTTCACTTGTCCAAAAGCTATTTTTCTATTCCAGATTTACCCTGCCTTCCAACTTTTATTTGAGTCCTGCCTTTACTTCCAAATGCTCTCTGATTGCAATGGTTTCATAAACTTCTTCTTGTCTAAGTTCTAATAAGTAATAGGAGATACTAACCATGGTCTTTTCCAAGTATTGTATTTTCTGCCTTTTCAAGTGTATTTAGTAGGTTTCGCAATTAGATTTAGGTCAAAAATTACCTGTGAGTTAATAGGACAAGTGACAGGCTTGCAAATAACTTAAAACATTCCTATATTCTTTCTCTCCATCTCTTTTATTGGCCAACATTTAGGTAAAATTTGCCAATTGTTAAATGTGTAATTAGGTGAGTTTTGAAAAAGATGGTTTTGTTAGTGTCCTACCCCAATCATGGTACATAATTGAGAAATATTTCTATTCCTCAAAATATTTCTTCTTAATTCATTTAGCTTTATGTGGGCTCTGGGGAATTGAACCCAAACTAGTAAGCTTTGCAAGCAAGTATCTTTAACTGCTGAACAATCTCTCCAGCCCCAAAACAATCTTGTTGCCTTTTATAGGCAACCCTTTGCCTCACTCCTAAGAACCATTGATCTGCTTTCTGACTTTATAGTTGGGCTTTTATTCTCACTTAATATAATGCTTTGGAGATTCCCCAATATTGTATTTATTCAGATGTTTGTTCATTTGCATTAAGTATAATTTCATGTAGTGGATATACTACAATTTTAATCATTTACCACTTGGTGGAATTTTGGGTTCTTTCAATTTTGGGTGATTATCGAGTCAATTTTTGTGAACATTTATATCTTTTCAGATACATATGTTTTATTATTTTTTGGTGTGTGTGTGTGTGTGTGTGTGTGTGTGTGTGTGTGTGTGTGAAATCTTAGTAGTAGAATTCCTGGTTTCTGCAGTAAGTATGCTTAACTTTGCCAAGGTTTTTCCAAAGTTCTTGGACCATTTTGCACCATCTTAGCAATATATGAGTCTCAGTTGCTTTATATTGCCATTAAAATTTTATTTGAAGTCCATCTTTTAAATTTTAGCTCTCTGACCATTATGTTTTCTTTGTATGTGTGTATATGCATGTTTTTATGTGTGTAGGCTGATATGTGTGTGTGGGCCTGCATGCACATGTGTGCATGTGTGTATATAGGCTAGAGGTCAATGTCCCGTGTCTTTGCTGTCTTCCTTATTCTGAGACAGGGTCTCTTCCTGAATTTAGAGTTCACTTATATGGATAGACTAGCTAGATACTGAACCCCAAGGATACTCCTGTCTCTGAACCCTCAGTGCTAGAATTATAAGTATAGACTACCACACAGCATTTTGATGTGGGTGCTGAGGATTTCCCAAGTCCTCATGCTTTCAAAGTAAGCTCTTCACTCACTGGGTCATCTCTTCACTCATAGCTTATCTTTGCATTTGAATTCCCCTATAAAGTAAAAAACGAAAGCATTATATTATATCTTTATTTGACATATGTATAATTTCTTTGGAGGATTTACCATTCAAATTCTTGTCTCATCTTTGAATTGGTTGCTTACCTTAAGGTATGAGTTATTTATCAGCATAGACTATCTATACAAATAATGGTTTTGTTACATTTTCATACATGTAAACAATGTAGTCTGATCATATTAACCTCTGTTACCTGTCAATGTCCACCTCTTCCTCTCACTGGTTCCTCAGATAGTTCCTTTTCTACTTTCACGTCTTTTAAAAATATACAGTCCTCATAGGAAAGAAAATGTGATGTCTGAGTCTGTCTTATTTTATCAATCATAATGGTCTCCAGTTCTATCCACTTTCCTGCAGATGACATAATTTAATTCTTATGGCTCAATAAAAAATCCATTGTGTACATATTCCATATTTTATTTTTTAACATTTTTATTGAAAACTTGAACACACGAACATATTGTACTTTGATCATATTCCCATCCCATTACTCCAGAAGCAGGCATGACAGCTAGTCAGCAGGGAGGTGGCTTCCAGCTCAGTTTCAGCTTGATTTCTCAGTGTCCAGCCAATGCAGCATGTTGCATCCTATTTTCTTAATTCATTAACTCATGACGGACTTGGCAATATACATTAGTTTATAGGTATTTATAATGTTTGCTGGCTTAAATTTATTAAATTTATAACCAGGAGTGGTAAAGCAGGATAATATCATAGTTTTATTTTTTTTAGTATTTTCTTTTTGTGAGTGTATATGTTCCTGCACATATACGCAAAGGTTCACATGAATGCGTATGTGTGTGTATGGAGTCCATAGGTTGTAGTCTTCTCCAATTATTCTCCACCTTATTTTTTGAGGCAGGGCCCTCAGTGAAGCTGGAACCTACTGACTTGGCTAGACAAGCTATCTAAGAAGTCTTTCTCAGTGCTGGGTTTACAGGCATGTCTGGCTTGCCAAATCCTGTCTTTATCCAGCTGATGCCTCAGGGTAATGTTTGAGTCATACAATGGATTTGGTAGAATTCCTTCATTCCTCTTTTATGGAATATTTGAGAAGATTGGTGTTAGATCTTCTTTCCAAATCTAGCAAAACTCAGCAGTGAACCCATCTGATCTTTGGCTTTTCCTTGTCAGAAGACTTAATTACTATTTCAATTTCATTGCTTACTATAGATCTATTTAATTTGTTTATATCTCTTGATTTAATTGTGGAAAATTTTAATTTTATATTTAGAAAATTACCCATTTCATCTAGATTTTCCAATTATTTTACAGAATATAGGTTTTCATGGTATTCTCTAATGACCATTTGGATTGCATTCACATTTGTTTTAATGTTTCTAGGGCTTTTCATCTCTAATTTTTAAACATTTTGTTTCTGTCTCTTGGTCAGTTTTGATAAGGCTTTTCCAATATTGTTTTTCTTTTCAAAGAAACAACTTTTTTTCTTTTGTAGCTTTTAATATTGTTTCTTGGTTCTGTATTTTTACATTTTTTCTTTTATATTCCTATAGTGTACTGTGTAAAGACTTTTCCGGTTATTTTATTTGGGGTTCTAAATGCCTTTTGTGCTTTGATATCTATAAATTTCCCATGATTTTGGAAATTTTCTGCTATATTTCATTAAATAAGGTCTATACCTTTAGTTTTTTTTTTTTTTGGCATTTCATGGTAGGGTCCCTATCTAGCCAAGTGTTGTGGTCAGCTTTCTAGTTGCTGCGCAGAAAGAACCCAAACAAAAGCGGCTTGTAGAGGAATTGGTTTATTTGGCTTACGGACTCGAGGGGAGACTCCATCCTGGCAGGGAAAACGATGGCATGAGCAGAGGGCTGGACATCACCTCTGCCACAGCACCGCAAACAGCGGCAGGAAGGTGTGCCAAACACTGGCAAGGGGAAGCTGGCTTATAACCCCCATATGCCCGCCCCCAACAACACAGCTTCATTGAGGTTGTAAAACCCAAACTGCCATCAGCTGAGGATCTATCTATCAGAACACATTCAATTGTTTGTGGGGGTCACCTGTATCAAACCATGACACCAAGGATGACCTGGAATTCAGTATGTAGTCTTAGGGTGGACTTGAACTCATGGAGATCCTCCTACCTCTTCCTTCAGAGTGCAGGGATTAAAGGTGTGAGCCACCACACCCGGCTAGTCATCTCAGTTTATTCTAGCCTATCGCTTCTTAGATTTGTTTTCTTGATGTTGTACCATTATTGAAAGTTGTGCTAATGCTTGCTGATTTTATTTATTTATATCTTTATACTTATTAACTTTGTCTTGATACCCTCATATTCCATATAATTCTTGATTAGTCTCTTGGTGAGCTTTCTACTTTTTAAAAAATGTTTTAATTGGCTTAAAATTCCATATATTAACACAACAATATGCTCAGTATCATAGGTTCTCCTCTTATGCATTAATTATTCCCCCTCCCATGACTCTTACATTCTTTCTACCCCCTCTTCTGCAAATTTCCCTGAGTCATAGTGGGTGAGTTTATATTTTGTATAGTTATTAGATTTTTAAGAGTCTGTAGATTTGTATTTTGGACAATTTTGGGCACCCTTGGTGCCTCTCTCTATCGTCCTTCCCCATGTTATTTGCCTTGCTGTGGGAATAGCTCTTTTGCTCATCATCTTGCTTCCTTAGAGGTTGCATTAGGGCTCTAAATGGTGAGTTTGAGGTGAATGGTCTCCTGCTTGGGTGTCCCCCTCCCCGTCAAGTCATGTCCCTTTGGTGGAATTCGGTTGTCCCCGGTTCATGTTGCTTTCTGAAAAATACAAAGAGTCTCCAGCGGAGAGTGAGATCATTATTGGTCAATTGAGACAGTTATTACTAGGTTGGTGAGCATTTGGAGGGTGTAGCCTTTCTGAGGACCCATGGTTAGTGAGGACTTTCCTGAGTAGATGGGGTTCTTGGTCCCCATTCAGGGTGGCCCTGGGTCCCCTTACCAGTTAGGGGTTCCCTGCCTCTGAGTGGATCTCATAGCCAATTAGCCAGCTGTTGATTACCCACCTAGGTTGGGTGCCACTATTGCACAGATGAGCACTTCTTGACTTGCTTGTCTGTGCCATATAGCAGTGTGTTCTGCACTCTCAGGCCATCGGTCAGTGTAACTTGAAGATGCCTCCTGCCCACTCAGGATATCATTGGTCTGGTTCTCCTGGCAGCTTGTGCAATACCTTCCGGCATCACCCAGGCTTGCTCATCTGGGAGCTGATTTCGTTTCTGGATTAAGCAGGGTCTCTCATTGTTGTGTGATATCATTCTATAGAATCTTCAGCAATAGGGTCTTATCTTTTGCCTAAGGTGGGTATTTAAGGGCTGTGACAAAAGTTTGTCTTTTTTTAGGGACCATGTGGGTCACTCTGATCAACAGCTCATTGTGGGAGGAAACTACTTACTGGGTTGGGGAGCCAAAGGTCAGCGTCCTTTGTACCATTGGTAGGCTTCCACAGCCCCCCCCTTTGGGGTCCTGTCTACCTCCAGAACTTGTTGTACAGAAGATAGGATTCTATGGAGTCAGATTATTGTTAGTTTAGGTTTGTGTACATCTCCCCCTTTGTTGCTTCCACCCCTGCCCCCATTTCCTTCTGTCCCCTTTGCCTTTTCCCTGAATCACTAGTCATATTTACTTACAAATCAGTTTAACCTGATTAGGGGTCACAGATAAGGGAGAATATGCGGCACTTTTCTCTCTGTTCTTGTGTGAGTTCACTAAGTATGATCTGTTCCAAATCCATCCATTTTTCTTTGAATTTTTTATATCATTTTTCCTAATTGCTGAGTAGAATTCCATGGTGTACATGTACCACATTTTTGATATCCATTCATCTAGTGATGGGCATTTAGGTTGGTTCCAGTTCCTAGCTATTATGAATTGAGCCATTATAAACATGGTTGTGCAGATGTCTCTTTGCTGAAACGAGGAGTCTTGAGGATATATGCCCAGTAAAGGGATAGCTGGATCAACTGGTAGTTCTATATCCATCCTGTTCAGAAGCCTCCACACTGCTTTCCATTGTGGTTGTACAAGTTTGCATTCCCACCAGCAGTGAAGGAGGGTTCCTTTTTCCCCACATTCTCGCCAATATCTGTTGTTGGTAGATTTTTTAATGATTGCCAGTCTTACCGGAGTGAGGTGGAATCTCATTGTTGTTTTGATTTGCATTTCTCTTATAATTAATGATGTTGAACATTTTCTTAAGTGAGAGTTTGCCATTTGTATTTCCTCCTCTGAGAATTCCCTGTTGAGCTCAGAGGCCCATTTTGTAAGAGGGCTGTTTGATATTTTATTATTTAATTTATTGAGTTCTTTGTAAGTTCTAGATATTAGACCTCTACCTGTGTTACAGCTTGCAAATATTAACTCCCAACCTGATGGTGGTGTATTGGCTTTGAGTATGATAAGTTTGTCTGTACAGAGCTTTTTAGCTTGATAAGATCCCATTAGTTAAGTGATTGCTGTATTCCGGGCTTACTGGAGGTTTGTTCAGGAAGTTTTCCCTATTCCTATTTCAGAGAGTTCCCCCTATTTTTTCTTCCAGAATTTTCAGAGTTCCAGGTCTTGTGTTGAGGTCTTTGATCCATTTGGAGGTGATTTTGGTGCATGGTGAGAGGACTGGGTCTATTTTCATCGTTATCCAATTTGTCCAGCACCATTTGTTGAAGATGCTATCTTTACTCCATTGGACATTGTTGGCATCTTTATCGAATATTAAGCAGCTATAGTTGCTTGAGCTTAGGGCAGGGTCTTCATTTCTGTTCCATTGGTCTATCTGTCTGTTCTTATGCCAGTACCATGCTGTTTTTGTTACAACGGCTTTGTAATATGACTTTAGATTGGGAGTGGTGATACCTCCAGATGAGCTTCTTTTACTAAGAATGGCTTTGGATATCTGAGGCCTTTTGCCTTTCCAAATAAATGTTGAAATTATTTTTCTATGTCTACAAAGAATGATGCTGGTATTTTTATTGGCATGGCATTGAATCTGTATATTGCTTTTGGGAGTATTGCCATTTTCACAACATTAATTCTACCTATCCAGGAGCATGGGAGATCTTTCCATCCTTTTGTGTCATCTTCAATTTCCTTCTTCAGTGTTTTTATGTTTTTTTTTGCATTTTTAAATTTATTTATTTATTTTAATTTAATATTTATTGTCCATAATGAGTTACATTATTTAGTGGGCAAACCATGCGTTGTTATCCCGACTTCCCCATTATACAAGTCTTTCACATCCTTGGTTAGTGTTACGCCAAGGTATTTGATTTTTTTTTTGAGACTATTGAAAATGGGACTTTTTCACTGATTGCTTTGCAGACGACATGATCTTATACATAACAGACCTAAAGAACAGTGTCACTAAACTACTGAAGGTGATTAACTCCTTTAGCAAAGTGGCAGGATACAAAGTTAACAAACAAAAATCAGTAGCCTTCCTGTATGCAAATGATGTGCACATAGAAAGAGCTTTCTACTTTTTAAAAAAGCATTTTATTTGTTGAATTTTCATTTTCAACACCTCTCCAGCCCCCATCAGTCTTTTTTTTTTTCTGTTTGATTGTTTTTGAGGTAGGGTCTTGCTCTAGTCCAGGCTGACCTGGAATTCACTCTGTAGTCTGAGGCTGGCCTCAAACTCTTGACAGCCCTCCTCCTTCAGCCTTCAGGTGCTGAGGTTACGGCTGTGCTCCTGTGCAGGCCCTCAGCAGAGTGTTTGACTTCCTCATCCCTTTGCTGCTGTGTTTTTTGAAAGTTCTTTATTCATACATGGACCTCGTTTTGGTTCACACTCTCCTCCCTTTGCCCTTTCCCAGTTCTTTCCCTGATGACCCTGCACTCACCCTCCCTGCCCACTATTCCACCTTTTCTTTCTGTAAATGAAAAAAGAATCAACAATTTGCACACATATACACGATGTATCCTCATCACAATCTCCTCCCACCATCGTCCTTTGTTCCCCTTCTTGTACCACCCCTCCCCTGAACCCCTTCTTCTTTTCAACTAGTTTCTCTTCTAATGGGTGTCATCTTTTCTTTGCCCTCATATTTATGCAAGTTTTATGTAAGTAGCCTCAGCCACTATGAAGTCATGAATGCAGTGGCCTCTTTGTGGTTTGAAGAAAGCATTCCCAAGCACTCCTTCCCATCCTTTGGCTCTTTCTGTAATGGTCCCTCAGCCTTGGATGTATAATAGAGATGTCTCTCAGTGCTGAGCACTCCGCTGTCACTTCTCAGCACATTGGTGAGTTTTGAATCTTCCCAGCAGTCACTGCCATCTGAAAAGAGAAGCTTCTCTAACCAAAAGCGAGAGCAGTACTATTCTATGAGCATAAACATAAATATCCAGGGCCAGTTTGATGCATCCAACATACCCATTCAGTCAAACACTAGTAGTAGCTTGCCCTTAGGGTTTATGACCTTCCCCAGACATAGGCTTTTGACTTGGTTTTCAGCACCAGGTATGAATTTCCTCCTGTGGAACGGACCTCAAATCCAATCAGAGAGCAATTGGTTTCTCCCATAACAGGTATGCCACCATTGCACTAGTTAGCATGTTTTCCTGGTTGGCTAGCTGTGTATCTTGTAGGGTCTACTACTGGTTTAGCCCTCTCCAGCCCCCCTCCTTGTTGGAGGACTTTTCTTGCTGACTTCTTTATCCACTTCTTGAATTAATTTTATTACTTTATTAATTTACATCTTTTTATCTTCTTTGAAGTCGTTAATCTTTATTATAAGTAGGTCTTCAAATTCTTTGACAGTTCAACCATTTCAGTATTTTTGGATTTGGTGATTAAGGAAATCATTTTTTTTAGAGGTGTCATGCTGTCTTTCTTTTTTATATTTCTTACATTTCTGTGCTGCAATTTGTGCATCTATTGGTATTAATAACTCTTCCTGTTTATTTTGGGGGAATCTTGTTAGTAAGGAGCCTATTATTGAAGGCTCAATCACCACCAGTACTATGCAGAAGAAGTTTCTGTAATAGTTCCAATACCAAACCAAACTCTACATAGAAATATATTTAGGATTAGTTAGAGCCCAGTACTACACTACCAGTGTCTAAGAGCCATCAGATGGAGAGTGTGAGTGTGATCAGTTGCTTGTCTTTCCTGCTGTTTTAGGCTGGAGCTGAGCCTGTTTCTACCAGTTACTGGTATCTATCCCACAGAACTGTCTTCCTTTTAGGAGTATCTCTTCCTTGCATATCACAATTCTGTGCTACCACATTTAGCTGTTGAACATAGTAGTTTTACCATATTCTAGAGGCTTCCCACTTAATACACCCTGAGATGACAAATGTTGAAGCCAAAGAGTATTTCCCAAGGACAGTGGTAGTGGAAGAAAAAGGTGCATTGAGATCTGTACTAGAGGAACAATCTCAGTGCTTTCAAATACTGATCAGGATCAAAAACCATGTAGGAGGAAGGAAGCTTTAGAATTCACACATTCCACTGGCCCTGTGCTTCAAAGTTCCAAGACTGCTGGCAGTGAACCATGTAACATACAGGTTCTTTAGAGATTGGGCTGCCTGCTGACACCTGCCTAAGTGCTCAAAACTTACAACCCCAGGGGCTGGAGCAATGGCTCAGCAGTAAAGGTGCTAACCTGCAAAGCCTAACCATGTGGGTTCCCTTCCCCAATACCCATGTAAGCCAGGTGCACAAAGTGGCGCATGCATCTGGAGTTTGTTTGCAGTGGGTAGAGGCCTGAGTGTGCCCATATTTTCTCTCCTTGCCTCTTTCTGTCCCTCCCAGCTTGAAAATAAATAAATAAAATATTAGAAAAGTTATAACTCCATGGTGAATGCCGGTAACCCTACTGAGGAGTGCCCTCAGGGTAATGGGTGTGGGTAAGAGGGAATAAGAGAATAACAAGAGGAGAATAGGACCAACACATGATTTGTTCATACCATAAAAGTTCTAATTAGTAAAAATAAAATTGAAAATAAAAGGAAAGAAAAGTTATCCCCAGGTGGTGGGTCTGTTCTTCCCCACTCAGGGCAGAGCTGCTGACCACTGTGTTATGTGGGCCCCATGCTTCATAAACTTCTCAGTGTGCCCATATTTAGTTCTCCTTCTCTTTATGACTGACCTCTATGGCTGTCTTCCACCCAGGGACTATGGCAAGTTGTCCTAGGCTCCCTGACTTGTGATAATTCATCATTTTCAGGCCCCAGAGAAGCTCAGTATGAAGTAATATATACTACTTATCAAGATGTCTCCTGGACACAGACCCCTAAGACAAGGGAATAACAACATGGAGTTCTTCTCACATGCTGACCTTGTGACCAAATTCCCCATCTGAATCTGAAGCTTTTGAGAATTCTGGACTTGTCCCGTGTGTAGAATTTCTGATCCAGGGCTCTCTGGCCTATATTTTGGATAAGACATCTGTGTCTCTTTCACCTGCCAGTGAGCTGCATCTAAAGTTGTGTGCTGCCCACTTCTTTGTGTTGTGTTACCTTTCTGTTTCTTTTGTTTACCCATGCTCCTCAGCCCTCCCATCACCTTCTCTGTGGTTTTTGGTGCTCTTCCAATGTCTCTTTCTTTGAAATAGTCTTTTCTTTGTTATCCTGACTGCTCTTGTTCACTGTGTCACATGGAGGCAGCATCTGATTTGCCATCTTACCTGAAAGCCTTTCTTGTTTCTGTATGATTTAAATTGCATGTATGTCAGGAAGAATGTCTTTTCTCCCCTTTACTCTATTTTAAGAGGTCTTCTTAGTGGGCAGCCTTCTCTTGGATTTATGATTCCCCACTTCTAATTGGGGGGAGAGAAAGAAGCATATAGTAGTAACAAAAACAATAACCTGAAAACAGAGCAAGTATTAAAATATAATGAAAAGCAATCAGAAACATTAACTACATCCCCAAGTAGATTAGAAAAGAAAGAAGGTCGAATGATAGTAGGGTAAACTAGGAGTGTAAAAATTATCAAAGGTAAAAGATTAATAATTATAAAGAGAAGGGAGTATGGAAAGAAAAAAGATGGTAAAAGTAATGTAGGAATGCGGTCACATATATGATATCATGAAGGAGAATATAAAATAATTATAGAGAAAGCCCTAAGTGCTATGAGAGTTTAGGTGTATTGGAGTCAATAAGGTCTAATAGTATTAAGCTTTGTGGTAAGATGATTGTAAAAATGTTCCCTGAATGATGCATATTTTTGTCTGAGCTAAAGGGAAAAATTTAAGAGTAAAATGTTTATTTCTGTTAGAAAAGTTTTATTGTGTAATGAGAATGGAGTATTTTGAAACTGGATCAATTTCAAAGTGTCACTTGTGAAATCTGGAAATAATTATTCCTGTTTTCCTATCATTTTATGATGACAGATTAATATTTTCATTTGCAACTCATATATTTTGAGATAGTTATGCAGTTTTTCAGTTATGAGTTTTGTACATTCTTTTTAGTGTTTATTAAACAAATCTCAGGTCTAATTTGCCAAGAAAAATTTTGCCAAGAAAAAATTTACCAAAGTCCTTCATTATCATTTAACTCTTTATATTAAATAAATCTTTTAGGGCTGGAGAGATGGCTCAGCGGTTAAGGCACTTGCCGCCAGTGCCTAAGGCTCCAGGTTCAATTCCCCAGGACCCACATAAGCCAGATCCACAAGGTGGTGGCCCTAGTGCTCTCTCTCTCTCCCCCTCCTTCTCTCTCTTTCTCTCTCTGTATCTCTGCTTGAAAATGAATAAATAAAATATTTAAAAAATAAATCTTTTAATCACTATGAAAAATATCTGAAAAAAACAGTATAAAAGGGAAAATATTTATTTAAGCTCACGGTTTCAGAGATTTTAGCCCATAATTAGCTAGCTCCATTCCTTGGGGTCCGAGGTAACACAGACTCTCATGATGATGTGAAGATGTTAGTTACCTTATGGTATCCAGGAAGCAGAGATTGAAGAGGGACCAGAGAAGAGCACCCATCTTTCTAAGGGATGCTCCAGCGGTCTGCTTCCATTCACAAGGCCCTATCTCCTTTAAGTGATGCCTTTGTATTATAAATCTATCAAGGAATTGATCCACTGCTTTGCTTGAAACATCAGGATCCAATCAATCTCCAGTAGCCTATCAGTTGTCAATCCAGCCTTCAAGTCCTCAATATCTGAATTTATGATTTAACATACAAATCATAACATTCTGCTCTTGACCCCCCAAAAGGCTTATGCCCATCTCATAGTGCAAAATGTATTTAGTTCACCTGAAAGAGTTTTCACAGGCTTAACAAAAGTTCAAGCCAAAAGTCTGTTCTGAAAAGGAATACTCTTAGTTGTGAACCCCAGCAGAATAAAAACACAAGTTGCCTACTTCAACATACAGTGGTACAAAGTAAACATTTACTTTCCAAAAGGAAAATCGAGGATATAGAAAGGAGGGGTGAGACCAGAGGAAGGCAGAAACATAGCCGAGTGAACATGAGATCCTGAAGCTCCATGTAGCTTTGGCATCTGGGGTCCAAGACAGCATGAGCTGAGTGATAAAGGGGCCTTGGACAGCCTCACCTCTATGGCCTTGCTGCTTGTATGACCTTTCTCTTGAGCTCGCTCTCTTCACTACCTGCAGTTTTCCTCAGATGTTCCATGTTGCTGTCATCTCTACTATCCTGGGGATTCCACTGCATCTTGAGTATTATTTTCACAGCTTTATACAGGCCTTCCCCCACAAATGGTGCCTAGCATGGACCCTGACATACACATTGTCTGACCTTCCTTCCAAGCTTTCTTTGGAAATTTGCATGGAAGGCTCCATGGCCCTATAACACTTTTTGCACCTTCAAGATTAGAATCATGTGGACAACACCAAGAACTGCCATCTGCTCAAGAAGTAGCTAGAGACAAGGTCTGCAGCTGAAACAGTCCCTGAGTGCCTGAGTATCTCAAGGCAGGAGAATATTTCTATAAGCAGCCCTCTCTAAACAGAGTCCTAAAACTATCCCCTCGAAGAAAAGTTTTTAGACCTTATTTCAAACCATACAATAGAGTAATAGTAACAAAACAGCAGAGTCCTGGCACAAAAGTAGATGTGAACCCAATGGAGTAGAGTAGAAACGAGAGCATACAGCTGCATTCTACACAACAAAATATATATTAGGAAAAACTCAGACTCTTTGACAAACGGTGCTGGAATATCTGGATAGGTAGAATACTAAAACTAGATCCTTATGTTTACTTATACAAAAGCAAATTTAAAAAGTACCAACAAATCTTCTAGTAATACTTGACACTAAACTACTAGATAAAAATATAGAGGAAACAGTTCAAGCAATGCACATAGACTGTAAAAGTGCAGCAGCTCCAGAAATAGCAGTAAGAATTGACAGGTTGGGTTACATGAAATTAAAAAGCTTCCTTGCATTTGTTAGTTGTCAGAAGGAAGAAACAACCTCAATTTTGTGAGAAAAATCTTTGTCAGCTCTTTAGTTCATGGGGGTTTAATATTATATATATTAATATATAATATTAATAATATTAATAATAATATTAATTATTATTATAATTATTATATTAATAATATAATAATTATAATAATAATATTAATTATTATAATTATAATATTAATAATAATATTAATAATATATATATATATATAAAGAACTGCATCAAAAATATATACCAAATACACAGATTTACCAATTAATTGGCAAATGAATGAAACTGAGAATTTAAAAAGATACTTTTCTTTTTATTTGCACACACACATGTGTGTGCACATACATGGGCATATGGGCTCGCCAGGGTCTATTGCTGCTGCAAATAAAGTCAAGATACACACGCCACTTTGCACTTGGCATTATGCAGGTGCTGGGGAATTAAAGCCAGACTGGCAGGCTTCTCAAGGAATCACCTTTATCTCCAGCCCCTAAACTGATAGTAAGTATGTGAAAGAATCCTCTATAGCTGAGTTAAGATTCCATCTTACTCTATAGTCGGAGTAGGTATCACAAAGACAACAAAAGCAGATTGTGAGGTTGCAGGGATAAAGGAATCTTTATACAGTGCTAGTGAGAATGTAAGTAAGTCTGGCCACTATGGAAATCAGTAAGGAGGTTTCCTGACAAACCTGAAATAGAACTGCCAAGTGACCCAACACTACCACTTTTGGGTACATACCCAAAAGATTCAAAGTCACATTAGTATAGAGAAAGCTACATGCCAGTGTCCTTTACTGCACTGTTCACATTAGCCAAGTAATGGACTCACCGTAGGCATATACCAACGGATGAATGGGTGAAGAAAAAATGATGGAGCTTTATACAGCCATAAATAAGAATGAACTTATGTATAGCAATTTTTACTTTTGGAATCCTCTTTCCTGAGGACAGTAGGCAGACTCTCCTTACTTCTTTCCTGAATTATTCTGACAGATTAATGATCTTCCTTGTCCTCACTAGTTCTAAATTGTTCATAGCAAAACTTCCAGCTATTCAAGCAAATGCCCTTAGCTAGTCACTTTTCTGATTCAGAACTTCTGATATCTCTTCAAAGCACAAAGCTCAAACCTTGAGTTTGTTCTGAACTTTCTCCGGTTTTCTTTCCATTTGTTTATTTCTTAGCATTCTAAGTACAATGGCAAGTAGAAAAGGGAGTGGTCTAAACAGGAAACAAAATTAGCAAAGGCTGAAAGTAGATAATATACTTGGATTCTTAATCAGACTGTTACTTATCTTTTATTAAAAATGTTGCCGCCAAAGGAAGGGTAGGACTGCTTACAACACAAACTTCCAGGCACAAAATGACCTTGATATTCATGACTTCACAGTGCCTGATAATACTTACACATAATGGGAGGAAAAGATGATGACACCGAAACAAAACAGAGACTAATTGAGAGGGGGAAGAGATGTGAGAGAGGGTGGGAGGGAATCATAGTTGTTTATGGTCCATAATTATGGAAGCTGTCAATAAAAAGTTCAAAACTGTTGCCCATTTTTATTACATATTCTCTGACATTCATTTTTCTCAATCTATATAATTTCTTTCTCTATTGTTCCAGGGTTATTTTTATTCTCAATGGGTCCATGATAAACTCTGAGTTTCATGAAGAAGGGACTAACATTTATTCATCTTTTTGTACTTAGTGTGGAGCTAATGTGTTCTAGGTAATTACCAGCATATATAATAAGTTGCCTGTCATGAAAGCTTCCTCCTTCCCAGGCTAGCTCTGCAGGTCCCCTGAGGCTGCCACTAGGAGGCTCCAAAGCCATCCACATGAGGAAATTTGGTTTGCTTCCATGTTAGGCAAGGATCTGATGATGCATGGCAAATTCTTATCAAAAGATTGGATGTCTAAATCTTTCCTTGAATTTTACAAATTCAGTATTTTTTTGGTTGACTTTGTCATCATCAGCTTTGTATTACACATTTCTCTTTGGAGAATTTATTCCAAAATGATGATGTCAGGAATATAAACAGTCTACTAGCCAATTTACCCATGCCAACAAAAAGTTGAGTCTTAAGGAGGATGATATTTTTTTAGACACAGAATGAAGGCAATACTAACTCTAGAATCCTGGGTCTAAGTATTTTTGTCTTATTTATCTAAATCAGTATGTTAAGAGTAATTGTTGGCTCTTTTCTTTGATTATAACCCATTTAACATCCACAGGATTCTTAATATACTAAATTCCAACAGAAATTGCTATCTGAGAATACTGCTGCCTGATTGCCCAATACACCAAACTACCGGCTGTTACAATATTTGTGACCCTTGTTTAGTGAAGCTAATTCTTAGAAGGTTGTCTTTCTAAGGTAATGAGATGATTCTAGAACCTCTGAACTGTTTATTCTTTATTTATGAATTTATATATTTGTTTTGCTGTTTGAAGGTGATGAATGTAAAAGTAAGATGCAGGGCTCTATTAATACACCTTTTCTTTTTCTTCTATATTTAAATTTACAGTCTTTATGGAGGGGTGTATCTTCTTTGGGGATTTTTTGTAACCACAGCAATCATTTTGTTCTCTAAATTCATAATAAACAAATCTTAGATATGTAAGAACCTTAGTTAATGTAGTTCAACCTTTTATACAATGCATCAATTCTATTTGGCTTAAAATAATCCAAGATATACTGAATGGACCAGCTTAGCCTGATTACGTAGCTGTTTTTGTCTGAGCTGAAACATCTTCTTAGAACAACCTAAGCTTTATATACCAGTGTTGGCAATTATGATTACTTGCAGACATTTGATTTAGCACTTTTGCGAAGAATTTATCAGGCCAAACAAAATTCCTTTGTGGATAGAATCTCAGAAATTGCAGATGAAAGAACTGAATTAGTTGCAATACATTCTGATTCTTTGTTTAGATTAGTATTATATCCAGTTCTTTAGAGACTCTCACTTGAAAATTGACTGCAGGTTGATTGGCTATGAGTCCTGGTGTACAGATGAAAAATCAGAGTTGTGGTGAACATGATGACGAAGGCCTAAGACATATTTAGCAGATGAATGATATATGCGTATTAGTTGTGGGAAGGCTCTGCTCCTGGGTTCACCATCCAACCCCATTGTATTGCATGTTTTCATGAACATTCTTGAGATGGAACTGTGATGTCTTCATCTGGGAATGATGCGAAACTAGAGAAATAATGCAGACCACAGAGGAGTGGGCTGGAGAAGAGACTTAAATTTCATGGACATCTGCCAAGCATCCATGTATATATATTTGCATACATTTAGAAGAAGTGGAAAAATACTTGCTGAGGCAGATTTTGCCAGTGTCATTTATTGTATTGATGTAATTAGAAGAGCATTAATAGGCAGAAGGTCTGGGTTCTAATCTTTGCCTTTCAAAATCATGAAATCTTTGACAAAGCTCTTCACCCCTGAGCTCATTTTATGTGAGGCTTTCTTCTCTACCTGTTCCTCTAGAGCAGGAGTTAGACAAGTTTAGTTTGCCTGCCAAGTTTTGTTACCATCTGTTGTTATAAAGTTTTGTTGGAGCAGAGCCATGCCCAGTTTTTCACATACCACTGATGGCTGCTTTTACATTTATAACAGCAGACTTGAATAGTTGCAATAGAGACTTTGTGAACTGAAAAATACTTTTTATTAAGATTAAGGTAAATTGTTTCTCTAGTTAGAGAGTTAAGATTTAAAAAAATTCTCCTTAGCCTTGAGAAAAAGTATCCATGAAGAAATTTAATCATTTATTATACTTAATGGTTATGAATGTGCCTTTAAAAATTAGAAAAATATAAAAATATCTATGAGTAATAAGAAGGCTTTGATCTGCACTGTAAAGCCATATATTGTGAAGTGTTTGAGGTTTTACTTCACTTGTATGTAAACAGAGAGTTTCATGGATATTAGCAGAAGAAATGAGACTCTTATATCATAGAAAAAGAATGTAAGAGCCACTGGATGGGAAGTTGTACTCTGTGGTATTGTCCTCCCCACCAAAGACTGACTGGAGC
The DNA here is from genome assembly GCA_004024765.1 of Zapus hudsonius. Taxonomy (NCBI): domain Eukaryota; kingdom Metazoa; phylum Chordata; class Mammalia; order Rodentia; family Dipodidae; genus Zapus; species Zapus hudsonius. The sequence goes on from PVHP010012148.1 coordinate 32,523, forward strand.
ATTCATGACCTCACGGTGAATACTGACAACTCCACTGGGAAGGACCCTCAGTGATGTGGTCCAGGGAGACAGAACATAAGAGTATAACCGGATGGGAATATTACCACTAGACAATATGTTCATATGAGAAAGTTTTCAATTAAAAATACTTTATTAAAATAAAGGCAATTGCCAAAGTATCAGTTCTGTTTTATAGTAGTTTTCTGTGTCCCAATTCCCACAGGGCAGTAAGAGGCCTAGATGATTATCTTAGTGAATTTTATTCTGTCATAACCATATCAAGTAATTTGTAATGGAGAGAAATTTATTGACTTTCAAAGACTGTGACGTCTAATATCAAGGTGCCCTGATCTGGTAAAAACCTTTTGCCTACATGTAAAAACCTTTTGCCTACATGTAAACTTGCCAGATGTCATCACATAATGAAAGGGCAAAGAGAAGGCTAGAGAAATACAACAAGTAAGAGGGAGAAAACCCAGTCCTGTGATAATGGAGTCCGTTTACGAAGATGGAAGCCTCACAACCAAAGCACTTTTTAAAGGCCTACCTACTAATAACATCACAGTGGCAATAAAATTTTAACATGAGATTTTTGGAGGTGACAAAAATTTAAATCATAGCAGTGTTACACGATTGTATTATATGAGGAAGACCTTTAGCTTAGGGAACCTAATCTTTCATTCTAGGCAGTAAATAGGCCTGCCCTTTAAAGGAAATATTATATTTATTATATTAGACAGAAAATATGCCTACCCATTCATCTGGAGAGAGACAATATAACTACCTTACAAGGCTATACACTGTATAAATATACTTGAAAAGAAAATCAGGAACAAAGGTATCTTTTTGATAAGCAGAGATGAAGGAGTCCAATAGCTTTTAAGAAATACAAAAAGTAAAATAAATTAAATGTATAAATTTGAAAAGGAAGAAACAAAATTGTTCTGGTAGCAGTTAATGATTATTTTCATAGTGAACTCATGAACATTTAGTGAAAAATATTATGAAATAAAAGGAGAGTTCACCAAAATTGCTGGATTCAAGTTCTATATACTAAAATTAGTCATGCTTTATACAAATTAGAACATATCAAAAATTATGCCATTTCTAAAATGAATAAGGGGCTAGTCCAATATAATTATCAAAATGTAACTCAAAAATAATAGCAAAAGTCATCCTGGAAAATTCATCACCTCCAGATCATGCTATAACTGCCACCCATAAATTGATGTGGAAACTGAAATGTAACAATTACAGAATTGCCTAGAAGAATATCCCCAAATCTACTGGCATTCCCAAGATGGTGGGCAACATCATACCTGAGTTGAATGGGCAGCTTATTGGCATGATCTTCTATGTGTCAAGAGAAAGCTGCTAACTATGATGATTCATAAAAGGAAAAATTGATAAATTGAACTTTTTCAATCTGTAATATTTTTTCTATATAAAACACTTTGCTAAATAAATGAAAAAGTAAAGAACAGTATAGGATTGAATCTTTTAAAGTAAAAAAATTTGAAATATATTTGTGCCTGAAACATATAAAGAACTCTGAAAATTAAAAGATTAGAAAATGATAAAGAAAAGGTTGGGGAGATGGCTCAGCAGTTAAAGGTGCTTGCTTTCAAAGCTTGCTGGCCAAAGTTTAATCCCCAAGTATTTATGTAAAGCTACATACACATACAAACACACACTAAACAAACAAACAAAAGTTAAACAAATAGAGGCAAAAAGATATAAACAGGGTCTTAGCTATAGGAAATATATGGATGGAAATTAAATATATGAAAAATGATCATTATTGTATTAGGGATACAAAAATTAAAAGCTCAGTGAGATGCCTCTACAAACCTATTGTAAAGTCTAAGTCAAAACTGAAAATACCAGCCCAGTGTGGTGGCACAATCCTTTTATCCCAGGAAGAGAGAGGTAGGATCACTGTAAGTTTGAGGCCATCTGAGACTACATAGTGAATTCTAGGTCAGCCTGGCCTAGAACAAGACCCTACCTTGAACAGCAGCAACAACAAAAAACCCTGAAAATACCAAATGGCATTGAGGTAGTTGGGAAACCGTAGGTGGACTGCAGATATAAGTGAATCTAACTATAGTGTGATGAATGTCATAACCATATTGGCTTGAAGTGGAAAGCAGGTGACCTAGACCTGTAACTATTTTGACTGGATACCTTAGGGCCGAAGAAAAATAAACTATAAATAATGCTGAATGAGAGTTGGTAGCTTCATTTGTCAAAGGAATATGGGTAATTCTGAAACTATATGTATATGACCATTGAACAAATAAGCAAATTTAGTTCATGACAACCAGGTTTCTTATCAGAAAAGGAAGTGTAATAAATAAGGAACTGGTAATGCTAGAATGAACCCATTAGTACCTGAGTGAAATTTCAGGCATAAATATGAATGCTATTTAAAAACTAGATGTAGAGATATAGAAGACATAGAAATAAATATAGATGAATATACATAATTAGTAAAATATATACATTTTTTTTCCTATTTGTGTTTACTTGGGAGGGTTTGCAAGGAGCACATATAGTACCTAGGCTTTGGTTTCTAAATTCTATTCTCCAACAAAATGAACCCAGAGTTCCTTAGAACAGTGGATGATTGCAAGATATTCAGGGAACATACAAGATTATCCTAAATATTTTGTGGTACCAGGTAGTGCTTTTGAAAAGATAAATTTTCTTTTCACACCGTGCAGAAACATAGGACCCATCATTGCGATTGTGGCCTATTGGGAGCAGCATCCAGATTTCCTTTAGGAATCCTCTTCCCTTCAACCCACTCATGGAGATGACCTTCAATTGACCCTCATGTTCCAGTACAGGGATTGCTATCAGGGATCCACTTCTCTTCACCCTGTGGGTGAAGATGACCCATACCGGGGCTAGGTCATGTGATGAGTGCTAGCACTTGGATTCTCTTCAGCAATCCTCTTCCCTTCACTGAAAGAGTACCAATGATCTCCCATTTGGGCTGGGACCAAAGTTTAAGTTTCAGCACAGCTGAAATCAAATTGAGATGACCTTATCTACTCCATTCACAAAGCATTACCAAGGATGTCCAAGTACCATGAAGCATAAAAAGCCAAGTAAACACAAACATCCACCAAACACCATTCCAAGTGCTCACTTAATACAGGTGTGTCAGAAAGAGCTGGTATGTGTGCTATCTCCAGATGGACAGGTTCAATGCAAAATGTGTAACATAAAAACCAAGTCAATATGTCTCCCTTAAGAAATACTAATTCTGTAGTAGAGGATTCCCATGAGAGCTTCTAGAGAAAACTCTTGACAAGGAGCTCAAAAGAATGATCATAAATATATATAAAGAGTTCAAAGAAGACAGAAAAAAAAGCATTTGAATGGAATTTTGGATAAAATGAAAGTTGGAACAAATAGATACTAAATCAATTCCAAGAGAACAGAAACAAACAGCTAGAAGAAATGAAGAAGTCAAACCAGATTTTTAAAATGGAACTCAATAATGAAATAGATATTCTGAAGAAAAACCAAATTGAAATAAAGCTTGAAATAAAAATACAAGTCTAATAAAAAGTGCCGTGAAAAGCTTCACCAATGGGATGGGTCAAGTGGAAGACAGAATGGGCTCTGGAAACAAGGAAAAGATTTGGATCAATTATTCAAAAGCAATGAGAAATTCTGAAAATGTGAACAAAATATGAAGAAATGTAGGACACCTTGCAAAGACCAAATGCTCAAATAATGGGCACAGAAGAAGAGTAAGAAGTGCCGGGCACGGTGGTGCATGCCTTTAAACCCAGCACTGGGGAGGCAGAGATAGGAGGATCGCTGTGAGTTCAAGATTACATAGTGAATTCCAGGTCAGCCTGGGCTAGAGAATGACCCTATCTCGAATAAAAAAGGGGAGAGGTTAAGAACTTCAGATCAATAGCATAGTAAAGAAAGGTTAGTGAAAGCTACAAGAGAGAAACATTTAGTCACATATAAAGGTTGGCCCATCAGAATAACAGCCAATTTTTCAATGACTATTATTCTAAAAGCCAGAAGAGCTTGGAATAATGTTTTTTAAGTACTGAAAGGACACAAACACAGAAGTCAAAGTAAACTACAATAGTTATCAAGCTTACCTGTCAAAATAGGAGAAAGAAAAACTTTCCATGATAAATGCAAGCTGAAGGTATTTATGAGCACTAAGACAGCCCTTCAGAGGATATTGGATGGGATGCTTCAGATTGAAGAGAATAATAAAAATATTTAAGAGTATAGAGGAGGAAAAACAATACCCAATGCTAGAATAGTGGTGTCATAATCAGCCACAAACTGCTGGGATAAATCTCCAAACCAGGCACAGTTATGGGAGAAAGGGATTTATTGAAGTTTCAGATCCAGGGGGAAATTCCATAATAACAAAAGAGGCTAGCCCCCTTTCACAAGTTCAAACATAGAAGCTATCACCAACACCACACACACACACAAACACACACACACACACACACACACACACACACACACACACACACACTCCAGCAAACAGACAAGGGGAGGAGGAAAATAGATTTCTTTCCCCTTGAGCTTCCTTACATCCTGCCCTCTGAGAAGGTTGCACACTCTGGAGGATGAGCTCACTCTGGAGAAGGGCCCTCCTCTTTTAGTTAATCCTTCCTGTAAGCAACCTCAGAGACCCACTAAAGATTACTGTGGATTACTTGACAGGTCAAGTTGACAATAATACTTAACCATCACAAGTCCACTCCTTGTCAACTTGACATCAAACCAATATCTCCTTCCATCATACTTTATTTCTAAATGAAGACAATAACAACATCATAATTCTTCCTAACATGATATAATTATCCCATGTACAAACAGAAATGCATAATCTCCCCCAACACAAGGCAATTTAACTGTAAATTCTCTAAAATCAAAACAAGTTACATGCTTTTCATGTATAATGGCACAGAGTAAGCATTTCCAACTGCTATGAGGCAAAGCAAGGAGAGACTGGACCAATACATACTCAACAACCATTAGGCAAACATCAAACATCTACAGTTCAAATCCAATATCATAACCAGTGACTGACAGTCTCTGGATTTTCCAATTCTATCCCTCCAGCTTGGCTGAGTAGCTTGGGAAGACTTCCATCTCTGGCCAACAGTGCTCCATGGTATCCCATTGCACAGAACTTGTATATCCAAAACATCCTTGGGTCTCTATTGCAAGTCATGGTCCATCTTCCAATGGCTTCACTGGCCTATCAGGGATTTCATGACATGTTCCATATACAGCATTTCAGCAGTGGCTCCTAGAATCATGTGCACTTCATGATTTCACTCCACACATGTATTTTTTCATGCTCCCAAAAGCAAAACTATGTATGCAGGAGACAGCAAGGTTGCTAAATCAGATGAAATCAATCATGACCTTGAAGATCAGGTTCCTTCCTTTCAGCTATCTTCTTCCAAAAGAGTATGCAAAGTCTATCATTTAGTCCTTCCTGGGTGGAAACACCTCAGGAAGCTTTAGGGTCATCCTCTTTAGGATTGCTAATGTGTTCACAATAGCAGCTTCAGTAACCTAAAGCCAGTTTCTGTGCCAGTAAGTTAAGTTTGCTTTGAGTTTTTTTTATAATTCTCAGTTCCATATTGTTAGCCAAGCACAGCAGTTCATAATTTTATTTCAACATTGATCAAACTCTCTGGGCATGGGCAGTAGACTACATACAGCCATTATTCTGGTAACATAGATCCAATATAAAGTTCTCTGTAGTTTCTCTTCCTCATTAGAAAGTTCATAAGCCAAGCCTCCAAATGCAATTATCTCTGCACTTAGCATTTTCAAATTCTCACCGGAATAGTTCATCAAACATGGCTTACCACTCTGGAAGGCATCTTCAGTTGCAAGTACCAAATCCATGGCCATTCCTCCAGAATGTAAGTTCCAAAAGACCAAAATCCACATGATGAGATTCATCTCAGCCAATATTCCTCCACTCCTGGTGCCAAAACTGTCATAGTCAGCCACATGCTGCTGGGATGAATCTCCAAACCAGACACAGTTATGGGAGGAAGGGATTTATTGAAGTTACAGATCCAGAGGAAGTTCTCTAATAGTGAGAGACTAGCCCCCTTTCACAGGTTCAGACATAGAGAAAAGCCATTACAATAACACACACACACACACACACACACACACACACACCAGAAAATAGGCAGAGGGAGGAAGACAAGAGATTTCCTTCCTCTGGAACTTTCTGCCCCTTTCTTGAACATCCTGCCCCTTCTGAGAGGGCCACCCACCACTCTGGAGGAAGGGTTCACTCTGGAGGAGGGACCTCCTCTTTTAATTAATCCTTCCTTTAATCCTTTCCTCAGAGACCTACCCAAGATTACTGTGGATTACTAAACAGGCCAAGTTGACAACAAAACTCAATCATCACAAATTGTTAATCAAATGAAGATCAAGAATACACCGAATTCCACAAAATGATCAACATTACAAGGATTAATGTACACTTTAAATAACTATGCATACTGATGCTGTGAACCCTCTAATCAAAAGACAAAGACTAACAGGCTAGATCAGAAAACAGGGTCCAATTTTTTCCAAGAAACTTACCCCATTATCAAAGACAAAAACTACCTTGGGTTAAAAGGATGCAAAAAGATATCCCAAACAAATTCAAACAGAAAAAAAACAAGTATTGTTACTCTAATATCTGACAAAAATAGACTTAAAATCAAAAGGAATCATAAGAGATAAAGTCATTCCTTATTGATCAAGGGAACAATTCAATAAGAGGATACTGTAATTCCCAACATAAAAAAACCCCAAAACAGGTGCACCTAATTTTATGAAACAAAGTTTGCTAACTATACAGAGATAAATCCCAATGCAATAATAGTGGGTGACGTAAATGCTCCATTATCACCAATATATAGGTAATTTAGACAAAAAACAAATAGAACCAATGGAATTAATTGACACAATAGATCAAATAACCCTAACAAAATTTACAGAATGTTTCATCCAAATCCTAAAAATACACTTTCTCAGCAGCCCCTGAAACTTTCTCTAGAATACATCACATATTAGTATACAGAGCAAGTCTCAACAAATTTAAGAATATTAAAATAACTCCTGTATTTTATCTGACCACAGTGTAATAAAGCCAGAAACAAACAGTAAGAAAAAAAATACAGAAATATATAAACTCTTGGAGATGAAACAAAAAAAATTGAACAATGGATGGTCATTAAAAAATCAAAAAGGGGTATGGGAGAATGACTCAGTGATGAAAGGCACTTGCTTGCAAAGCCTGCCTGCCAGGGTTTACTTACCCAGCACTGATGTAAAGCCAGATGCAAAAAGTGATGGCCAGGTCTGGTGTTTGAAGCAGCAAAAGACCCTGGTGTGCTCTCTCTCTCTCTCTCTCTCTCTCTCTCTCTCTCTCTCTCTCTCTCTCTCTCTCTCTCTCACACACACACACACACACACACACACAAGTAAATAGATAAAGAAATAAGGAAATTCAAAAGTTCTTGGAACTGAATGAAAATAAAAACACAACATCTGAGATGTGATGAAGGCAGTCCTAAGAAGGTGATTTAATTGCATCAAATGTCTATATTACAACAATGGAGATTCCAAATAACCAATTTAATGATACACCCGGAGGCCTTGAAAAAACAAGAGAAAAAAAAGAAAGAAATCTAAAAAAGTACCAGATTGAAGGCAATAATCAAGATCTTGGAAGAAATTAATGAAATAAGTTAAAAGATTTGATGAAACAAAGAGATTGTTCTTTGAAAAGATAAAGATTGACAAACAGCCTAAAAGAGAAAAAGAACATAAAAAATAATATTAAATGAAAAAGAAAACCTAGCAGGTAACAAATTCAGAAATATAGTGAGCAATGAGATTGAAGCAATAATTCAAAACCTTCACATCAAAAACATCCAGGTTCCTAAATATTCACTGAAGAATTCTTTTTTTATTGTCCATAATGTGTTACTTTATTTAGTGGGCAAAAGATGAGTTGTTATCCCCAGTTCCCCAATGCCCCTCTTCTCCATCCCCAATCTGCTGGATATCCACCTTCTTGGGCCGTCAGGATCAGTCTTTCGGGCAGAGAATCATGGATAGCCTAGTATTCAGCCCGGTTCTCCTGGCCCTAGTATGTTGTTAATCAGGGGCATCATGCCTCTGGATATTCTCCCCCACCACAGCTCTCACAATCTATCCATCCCCTCTTCCGCTCAGTTCCCTGAGTCATGGTGGGTGAGTATTAAGGCTGCTTTAATGTTGAGAACTTAAGGGGTCTTTATGTCAAAAATCGTTGGTTTCTGTCTCACTGGCTTATCCTGTGTTGATTGAACGGCTGTGGCTGTGGGTCCCTTGTTCATCCCGTCATTCTCTGCATATGGATGCTCCACGATATGAGTGTGGTGGCTCATCTCTTGCCAGGATCTCAGCTATTGGCCTACGGTCGGTTGGTAGGGTTAGATGGGCCACAGCTCTCTTGCTGCATCCTGAAAAATACAAACACAATCTCCATTGGAGAGTGAGATCAGTATAGGTTAACTGATACACACAATTTTGGATTACCTAGATTCTATTTTTAGTAGCCTCTCAGTCAATCGCTCCCATAGTGCATCTTTTCTTGGGAGCCCAAGAGTCCGGGATCCGGTGCATATCATCTTAAATCCCCAGTTCCAGTGAAGGGCTCCCCCTCGCTAAGTGGAATATTTGGCCAAATTTAAAAGCTGTTGATTACCTCCCCCAGGCTTTGGCTCCTCCATTGCACAATTCACTGCAGAATTGTATCAGATCTCTAGAGAAGAACTGAAATATAAAATTATTCTATGAAATAGAAAAGCACGGAATGCTCCTCCTCTAGCACTAAATTAACAGTATAAGTGCTTGTGTGCCATAACACACACACACACACACACACACACACACACACACACACACACACACACACACAATTATAGACAAGTTTACAGTACAATAAATTGATGTGGAAAATGTTATCGTAAATGAGGTAACTCTGGCTCAGATAGACACCACATATTCTTTCTCATATGTGATCCTAGTTTTGAATTTTTAGATTTGTATGTAAGTTGGAGTAAGACTCAGTAGTAGAGGCCAGGAAGCTAGAGAGGTGTCATGAGGGAGGATGAAGGGTGAAGGCTTAAAGGAACGAAATAGTAGACATAAAAGTAGGGCAACAGATAATTGGGGTGGAAATGTCTAGATGGTGCCAGAGGAGGGGTATGGAGGAGAGTTTACCAAAGCCAACAATGCTATAAATAAGCTATATGGAAACCTACTTCTTTGTTAGCTAATAAAAAGTACAATTAAAAAAAACTGAGTTTGGACAGAAGTACCCTCTGTTGGTTGAGAATTCTGTGCTCAGGAGCCTTAGGTTGTTATAGGAACATCCTGGTGGCAGCGGTGGGATCCCCACAGTGAGCTGATGGTCCAAGAGGCCCATGAAGCCCCCAAAACAATATGAGTTCTTGCCAATGCTCTTTCTTGCCCACCAGAACTTGATGGCATGACCATAATGCTAAAGACATCACATGATTTGGTTGTAGGTTACCTAGAAATTAACTTGGAACTAAAATGGAATTTGTTTTTTCTCATTCTCTTCCAATTCTTCCCCATCTCTTGCAAGAAACAGATTCCAGGAGAAAGGGCATCAGTGACAGAAGAGACAGGGTCACTTGAGCATCCACAGCAGAGAGACAAGTGCCAGCTGTAGCAAGCACCAACAGCCAGAGCCCAAAGTGGCTCTCAATCCTTCTTAGGGCTGGCTCACTGTCAGTCTCATTGCTGGGGAAAAAAAACCCCAACCCAACAGCATCTTATGTGAGGAAAGGGCTTGTATAATAAATTTGGCATTATTTCTTCTCTTCTTATATTTTTTGAAACAATGTGAGAAGAGTTGGTATTATATCTTCTTGAAAAATTAGATACAATTTATCCATGAATCTATATGTTTCTAGGCTTTTCTCTGTGGGGAGACTATTACTGCTTCAGTGCTATTATTGCTTATCATCGCTATGTTTAATTTCTTTATATCTTTTATGTTTAATTTTGATAGGTCATGTGCATTTAGAAATGTATTCATTTCTTTTAGGGTTTCCAGCCTTTGGGTGTCTAAGTTTTTATGGTATTCTCTAATGTTATTCTAGATAGCACTGGAGTCTCTTGTAACAATTCCCTTTCCAGCTCTAATTTTGGTAATTTGGATCTTCTTTTTTATGTTAACCTATTTCTTGCCGCCTAGTGGATTTGGGAGTGGATTTTTGTTTTTCTAGAGCCTTAAATGTATCATTAGGTTATTTGAGAAGTCTCTGATTTTTAATGTGAACACTTATATATAGTCATAAACTCTCCTCTTACAAGTGCCTTCACTGTTTCTCAGAGGACCTGGTATGTGGTGCTGCCATTTTCATTTGTTTCTAGGAATTTTTAATTTCCTCCCAAATTTCTTCCACAACACACTGTTCATTCAAAAGTCAACATCCAAGTATTAAGGTTCTGAGTTTTATTTTCTTATTGATTTCTAGTCTTATTCCACTGTGGTCTGATAGATTACAAGAAATTACCTCAGGTGTTTTTATTCTTTGGTGTTAATTAGGGCTTCCTATGTGGTCTATGATGTGATCAACTTAGAGAAGATTCCATGTGCAACTAAGTCCAATGTGTATTCATTATCTTCTGATGGAATATTCTGTAGGTGTCTGTTAAATACAGTTAACCAATGGGATAATTTAGCTTCAAAGTTTCTTTTATGATTTTTAGTTTGAAAGACCTATCTCAATATGAAAGTGGGGTGTTGAAATATCCCACTATTGTGGGATCTTATTGTGTCAAGATCCATGACTTTTAGGTTTCTTTCTGTTTGTTTTATGGAATTGTGATTCCCCAATATTCAGTGCATAAATGTTTGAAATTGTTAATTTCTTCCTGAATTATTTCATATATATATATATATATATATATATATATATATATATATATATATATATATATATATATATAT